>JAVJIF010019667.1:0-116972 GCA_038442645.1 Agave tequilana
CTTGATTTGGAGCATAATAACTGTTATATATTGGCCAAGCTTTTGTATTATTGTCGTTCTTGAACGAAACCTTGCTGGCAAAAAAAAACTTCTATAGCAAACACAGAACTTCAATAGAACCCTCTTCAAGATGAGATTATGCAGCACGAACAAACATATACAGAAAATGTACATTCTACATGCCATCAATTGTTCTCTCGATTTTTTTGAGAATGATGTAATAATAGCTGCACAGCAAAAATCTTATCAGATTGCTCAGACATTCATCTCCTCAACAATTTCTTTCTTTACCGAAGCCACCAGAGACCTTTTCGCCATCAGAAGACTGCCTTCCATTGACGAGTTCCTCTCCAGACTGGTTACTGCTTCACCTTGCAAAAATCTTGCAAATATTGAGGCAGATCTAACTCAGGCTGTAGCAAAGCAAACCGGCATCCACATGTTATATTGATCATGAGATGCAAACCGAACAAAATGTAGAATGTCGCGTTCAGCCCAACTGCATGGCCATGAACTAACTTGCCACCAACTAGCACTGAGGAAGAAGCAATATTCTAGTGTGTATCCGATCATAAACTGATCATTGGCATTATCAGCACTTATCCATATTAATAATTCTTACTTTGTATTTGCTTTCATCTTGATTGATTCAAGGAATGAAACCTTATCACAATTTGGTCCAGTGTCTTTGTCGAACCTGAGTGCTGAGGAAAATTGCATTCGATTCTTCCCAAATTTTGAGTTCCCAGATCTGCTCAATGTTGATTTTGAGATGTTCTGCATTTTGAACCTATCCTCAGGTTTCTCAGAAACAAGAGCCCTTCAATATTCATGGTATCCAGGGTGTCCCAGCTTCTCTTTCCTTGCCAACAGACTCGTAAAGATGAATTGCGGCACTTAGAATGAACCCATCTGGTTTTATAAACCCATTAACACTCTCAAAAAAGAGAATACCTTCATTCACAAGCCCGTTGTCCACATACCCCCTCATCATGGTTCTGCAGCAAGCTAGGTCGGGAGCCAGCCCCGACAGCTTCATCTGGTTGTAGATTCTTTCTGCGTTGTGAATGGACCCTTCTCTTACAAAGGCAAGGATGAGTTGGTTGAAATGAGCACAGGAAGAGAGATTTGTCCCCTTTGCATTTTATTAATAACATCCTCTGCTGCAGAGTAGTTACGAGCCTCGGTGTAAGCTTTGATGAGAGCAAGATATGTGAGGGAATCAGGAGAATGGCTGTCCCTTTGCATGTCATGGAATAGGTTTTCAGCTTCATGGTAGAGGCCAGCAGTGGCATATACATTGATCATGGTGTTGTAACTAATCTGCATTGCAAAACAAAAGACAAAACTTTCATTCAATTTATGGGGGAAACAGATTAGAAAGCTAGATTACAGCTTCAATTATAAACAAGCTCTTTATATTTTATAGATTGAAAAGATGATAATCTGAGCAAGAACAAATTTATCAATATGTACAACATGCTAGTTTCAGAGGTAGATAGCAGTACCCTGACCACTTAAACAAGCGCCAAAATTAAGGTGAGGATATTAAATTAAAACTACACCATTCGTCATTTTCACACAATTTTATGCTTACATAGAACAAATAATTGTGAATTTGAATACAGATAAACCAAAAATAAGGAATGTAAATGTTGGTATTCTGCTTAACAGGAATCAATCTGACAACTAATCAAGATCACTGAGATATCAACAATCTAATTGGCCAGGTCGGCAAATATCAGGTGGGAGATTTTCCGTTCAATAGAACATTCCTTAATTTAAGAACCACCTTTCATTTCCTTCCTTGGTTAAACACCAATTAGACTGAATCTAAATCAGTCTCGATATACTGTAAAGTATATCCCATGTATAAAGAACTTAATTCACTTATACAGTATTTGGAGTGAGGTACGCTTAGAGCGAATCTCCTTAAGACAATTACGTCCCCGCACCGGTGCTAACGGGATAATGGACGCTGGTCTCCCAAGATACAACACTCCTTCACGGTATTGTATAGCACTACCAAATCACCTTACGGTCGAACCGTAGTCAACCAGTACCTTCCACAGGATCGTTTGAAGCAGCGGTACAAGGACAAATTTCGGATGAATATTTGTCTTTACTTTGGAGTACACCCACTGTTGAGGACGAAGGAAGGTGAAGAAGAATATTCTTCTTCAGAAGTCCCAGATTCAGACAACAATTCTATAAAAGAATCTGTTGAATTTTCTGAGCCTTCTTTCAGAACGAATTTTGCAGAATCTCCTTTGGAAGTCGCTTCGGAAACCGAGTTACGGATTTCCCACTTCCCTTTTGGAAGTCACTTCAGAACTCCACTTCCCAGTTCAGAACGCAGAAACTTGAAGTGTTCAGAACTCAGAGAGAGTTAATTCTGAATCTTGGTGTTGTAGTTGGTGTGTTTTTTCAATTGAGAACCTGGAGCGCCATTTATAGCGTTCCAGGAGGGGCCAACCGGTCCGAACCCAACGAAAGGGTGCAACCTTTCGACCCAGCAGTCGCGTCTGTTGGCAGTCCAACAGTCGCAATTGTTGGCAGTCCAACTGACGCGGAGCGGTCTTTTCAAAAAGAACCAGGCCAGGTAGGGAACCCGAGCCCGAGCCCGACACCGGCACCGGCCCGGCGCCGGCGCCGGCGGGCCAGCCGCCGCCACCGGCGGCGCGCGCATGTGCGGGCGGGCATAGATCCCTCCCAATCGCGCGCGAAAACTCCAAGTACCCAAAGGGCACGCCTTTGTTCTCAATTTTCTCTATTTATACACCACAAACTTCCATCCCATGACCAATATGGGACTAAATGCTTTTAGCTACCTTTAGTCACATTTGGCTTTGAATTAGGCAATCTTTAGACTTGAATATCTCATTCATTCGAAGTCGGAATTGAACATGTGAATATACCACGTTCATCCCCAATGGAAGGAGAACACACTCCACCATCATCCAATTGATTCGATCAACGGATCTCGCCATAATTCAACTCAAAGATTCGCATTTATATTCTTCAATTCCAACAATCCCCCACAATGAATGGAGATTCAAGGAAATGACACACAAAGAGACTGACTCTATTGTGAAAGGTACTTGAGAAAAGAAACTGCATAAGGATAGGTGAACTAGGTCTTGAACCTTCCATAGCGAAAGCTTTATCAGACTTACTGGCTAATCAGTGAACTAGGTCTTGAACTGTTAGCCGTTAGTGTAAGCCAAGTCAACAAGCTTCACACAGTGACTTTTCAAATCAACTTTGGTTCTCGGTTGTGTCCGTTTTGGCCCTGGACATTCTTGGTTTCAGAGAGTATCTTTAGGGAATAACAGCCTCCATAGAAATTCCCAAAGAGCCGACCCAACTCTATACTCACATAGGTGATGGACCTATTAAGAGTAGTCTACTCTACTCCGCTTGTTTAGTAACAAGATATAGGCATCATTAAAAGCATTAAGCTTATCCTTAATCCACTTGTAGAAAAGCACTTATGTGCACCTTAGGAATGGATTGGAGTCAAGCTCCCAAGTGCTTACTTGCTGAGTCAATCATAACTAGTTTTTCATCTTGAACTTAGTCCGTGGGATCTCCAGTCGCTAAGTGAGGTTTCCATTAAGCTGACTCGATAAGGTTAGGCTTTTAGACTCATTCCCCTCGATGCGCAGTTTATACGCTCTCCACTTAAACCTTTAGTAAGCGGATCCGCTAAATTATCCTTTGACGATACAAAGTCAATAGAGATAATTCCATATGAGAGCAACTGCTTTACGGTAGTATGTCTACGACGAATATGTCTAAACTTACCGTTGTATATAACATTTTGTGCTTCTGGGGTTTGACATAGCCTCTTTAAATGTTTGAGGCTCGCTTTCAATAGCGTATGCTATGAAATCTGGACCAAAAGATTTTGAGATTCTAGATCTCTGACTTCTTCTTGGTTCAATTTCCGCATTAACAGTCGGTTCCTCGAGGCTTTCGTCCCTGAATGCCATCTCATGTGTTCTTTTCCCAGAAGTCTTATCTTTTTCCCGTTTATATGGAAAAATATCTTCAAAGAACACAGCATCTCTAGATTCGATAATCATGTTTACATGAATATCTGGTATTTCTGATTTATGAACCAGAAATCTGTAAGCACTACTATTCAAGGCATAGCCTATGAATATGCAGTCCATAGTTTTTGCTCCCAACTTAGTCTTTTTAGGTAATGGTGCCAGTACCTTTGCAAGGCACCCCCACATTTTAAGGTAATGGTAGGAAGGTGTCCTTCCATGCCATAACTCGAATGGTATAAGACCAAGTTTCTTGTAGGGTACTCTATTTAGAATATAATTTGCAGTTAATAGAGCTTCCCCCCACAAGTTCTGCGGAGCTCCAAAACTTACGAGCATGGAATTGACCATCTCCTTCAAAGTTCTGTTCTTCCGTTCAGCAATTCCATTTTGCTGAGGAATATATAGTGTTTTACTTGAGCTATCTTGATTAGTCTCAGACATTTTCTGCAAGTTCAAGCAGAACAGAAGTAAGAAACTTCAATACATAATTATCTTAAGATTGTTGGTATTCTGCTTAACAGGAATCAATCCGACAACTAATTAAGATCACTGAGATATCAACAATCTAATTGGCCAGGTCGGCAAATATCAGGTGGGAGGTTTTCCGTTCAATAGAACGTTCCTTAATTTAAGAACCACCTTTCAATTTCCTTCCTTGGTTAAACACCAATTAGACTGAATCTAAATCAGTCTCGATATACTGTAAAGTATATCCCCTGTATAAAGAACTTAATTCACTTATACAGTATTTGGAGTGAGGTACGCTTAGAGCGAATCTCCTTAAGATAATTACGTCCCCCGCACCGGTGCTAACGGGATAATGGACGCTAGTCTCCCAAGATACAACACTCCTTCACGGTATTTGTATAGCACTACCAAATCACCGTACGGTCGAACCGTAGTCAACCAGTACCTTCCACAGGATCGTTGAAGCAGCGGTACGAGGACAAATTTCGGATGAATATTTGCCTTTACTTTGGAGTAGCACCCACTGTTAAGGACGAAGGAAGGTTGAAGAATATTCTTCTTCAGAAGTCTCAGATTCAGACCACAATTCTATAAAAAAATCTGTTGATTTTCTGAGCCTTCTTTCAGAACGAATTTTGCAGAATCTCCTTTGGAAGTCGCTTCGGAAACCGAGTTACGGATTTCCCACTTCCCTTTTGGAAGTCACTTCAGAACTCCACTTCCTAGTTCAGAACGCAGAAACTTGAAGTGTTCAGAACTCAGAGAGAGAGTTAATTCTACTCAGAGAGAGAGAGTTAATTCTGAATTTTGGTGTTGTAGTTGGTGTGTTTTTCAATTGAGAATCTGGAACGCTATTTATAGCGTTCCAGGAGGGGCCAACGGGTCCGAACCCAACGAAAGGGTGCAACCTTTCGACCCAGCAATCGCGTCTGTTGGCAGCCCAACAGTCGCAACTGTTAGCAGTCCAACTGAGCGGTCTTGTTGACGGGCGGTTTGGATCCGGAGTGGAGCGGGTCCGGTTCGGGTAGTGGAGCGGATGCTCGCAACCCATACCCGGAGACCCGATTCAAAAAGAACCAGGCCGGGTACCGGCACCGGCCCGGCGCCGGCCGGCCGGCGCCAGCGGCGGCGCGCGCGCGCGCATGTGCGGGCGGGCATAGATCCCTCCCAATCGCGCGCGAAAACTCCAAGTACCCAAAGGGCACGCCCTTTGTTCTCAATTTTCTCTATTTATACACCACAAACTTCCATCTCATGTCCAATGTGGACTAAATGCTTTTAGCTACCTTTACAATCTTTAGACTTGAATATCTCATTCATTCGAAGTCGGAATTGAACATGTGAATATACCACGTTCATCCTCAATGGAAGGAGAACACACTCCAACCATCATCCAATTGATTCGATCAACGGATCTCGCCATAATTCAACTCAAAGATTCGCATTTATATTCTTCAATTCCAACAGTAAATAAATATTGATGCTGTACATTAAGCATATTTGTTCGCAAATATATGGGGTAAAAACAATATATTATCAACTAAAGTTTCCATAACTGGAATAAAATGATCTGGTTAAATGATACCTACAAGCCTAGGACAAACAAACATCCATCCAACACCCGGGCAGTGAACAGGATATCAAATACTAGTACGTAGATAACTTAATTTTTGAAAACATTTGATGTTCCCAACGGCACTCCAAATATGTGCATACCTTTCCAGGTCTTATTCCCTCCTCCTTCATTCTATTAAATAATAGAGAGGCCTCTTGATTCTTTCCTGCAACACCAGTATAGTGTAAGAAACTGGTAAGCTGCAATACAATCATAAACAATCTTTACTGACGCTCTATGACTCAAATTGCACCTAGGTGATCTGTTGAACTGCCAAACAGTAGTTTTGAAGAATTGATATGGGTGGGTGGACACAGTACTCACCAGCTTTTCCATAGTAGCTAATCATATTGGTATATGCTTTCTCATCTAGTGAAAGACCCAAGCTCTGTGCTGTGTTGAACATCTCAATGGCCTTTTCTAATTTGCCCCCCTGGCCATATACACTGCACAATACAATATACCGAAATCAGAATCATTAAGATAGCATAAAAGGACCGAACTGGAAATAGCTCATGCTAGCCAAAGAATTTTTCTTCCAATGCCAACTTGGGAAATATCAACATAAGTGATTACCTAATCATAGTATTATATGTCTGAAGAGATGGACGAACACCTGATGTTATCAAGCGATCATATATGCTAACAGCAGAGTGCAATTTACCTTCACGAATAGAATTAGCAGGAAGTGTTAGCATGACGAACCAAAACTGCTACCTTTGTTTAGTGTATGAAATAATTGGAGATAATCCCATAACCTGAATCCAGCATTGACTTAATATATGTATTATATGCCACAGTATCAAGTTCCACGTTTCCATGAAAACTGTCATCAATAATGCATTCTGCCTCCTGATACTTGCCTAAATAAAGAAATTGAATAGAGTCAATTGTAAAAAACTGCAAAGGTCCAAGGGTACGACAAAAAAGTAGTTTTGTCATAAAATATGGAAGAGAAACCTTTCAAACTTTTGTTAGTTTTGAAACCTAGCAAGTACCATCATTATCGCAAGGAATAACTGATTGGCAAATACAGGCTACCTATCATCATTGTTGTCGTCGTTATTATGACTATTAATTAAGCCTTTGTTCATCATACAAGGTCAAGCTACCGAGAAAATTATAAGAAAGTTCACTAAGATACTTCGACGAGAAAAACATTGGCTCTGATGACGATGAATATTTTAGATCGCTTTGGATCGTGAGATTGACATTGCATGGACTTGAGCCCAATAAATACTACTAAATCTCAAGCCCAAGAGCCACAATTGGTATGAAATGGAAAAACAACAGAACCATAAATACAAAACAAACAAAAGTGAGAAATAAAACCAAATTAAAATGAATAAGAACAGAGTAAGGAACTCCTAGCAATGAGCTGAGGTCCAAATCATAAATATTTTGCATCGAAACAAGCCTGTAGATGTAAAACAAGACACTGGACACTGTTAGAATTTTGATATTATCATTTGAGTTGAGATGCATACCGTGCTTGCTTAAAGCATTTACTAGAATGCTGGTGATGACAGCATCTGGAACATGCCCTTGCGCAACCATTTCTCTGTAGAGGTGGGTGGCATCATTAATTTTGCCACATTTGCAATAGGCGTCAATCATAGAAATACAAACAGCTTTTCCGGCAGAGCAAGACTTAGATGCTGATACATATATTTCTACGGCTTGTCTTAGTTGTTGGTTCCGACCATAAAAACTAATAATTGAAGCAATTGCTGCATCCTCAGGTTTGACACCTAGCTCAATTGACTGATGATATAGTGTTTTGGCTTTAGCTACATCTCCTGTGGCAAGATATCATACTTTAGAATGTGGAATTAGTTAAACAAATCACTATAACACTTTCAAATTTACTGAAGAACCATACAAACTAGACACCGTAAGCTGCTTGCCTTCCCTAACCGACTTTGTGATCAATTGGCTAGCAACTGACAAGCCACTAGTCATCTCCAGCAGATATTTCAGCATTTCTTTGGTTTTGTACATTTCACCATTTTCCACATAGAGGGAAACCATATTAGC
Organism: Agave tequilana; assembly: GCA_038442645.1. Lineage (NCBI taxonomy): Eukaryota > Viridiplantae > Streptophyta > Magnoliopsida > Asparagales > Asparagaceae > Agave > Agave tequilana. The sequence continues at coordinate 8,179 of JAVJIF010019667.1, forward strand.
ACATGCTGCAGCATCTGGTTGTTCTAATGCCTTAAACAAGTCCTCGGCTTGCTGAAGCCCTCCAGATTTTCCATACATGGTCATCAAAGATGTCTTGTTGATTTTATCCATGCTCAGCCCGATATTTCCCATTTCTTTTATCAATTTTTCAGCATCAGCTATCATCCCTTCTCTGCAGTATACGTCCATAACTGTCCTGTAGAGATCCTCATCAAAATGCACTTGATCTGTTCTAATCTGTGTAATTAAAGCCTTTGCTTTCTCCATAAGACCTAATTTAACATACAAAATAAGCAAGTCATTGCAACATACTGCATCAAGAGCACCATGCCTGGATAGAGCATGAAATGTAACTTCAGCTGAACTGACATCTTCCTTGGTAATAAAACATCGAAGCAGAACACCATATGCAAATTTTGATGTCTCCACATTTCTTGATCTCATAAGCTGCAACACATCTAAAGCTTTCTCATGGTTTCCAGCATTCAGATGAACCTGAGCCATTGCCACATATGTCTTTTCATCAGTGAGAAGGCCTAATTTTTCAATATCTACGAAAGTTTGTTGTGCATCCTCATACAAACCAAGTTTGCCATATATTCTGACAAGTATTCCATAGATCACTTCATCAGGAACAATTTTATTCTTCTCCATCTCTGAGAAGAGACTAAGAGCTTTGGAGTAATCCGCATTTTTGTAATGCAGCGAAAGAAGTGAAGAACAAGTATAGTTACTTGGAACAATGCCTTGAGATTTCATCTCTTCATAAAGTCGTAAAGCTTCACCCTCTCTGCCACTTTTAGCAGTTAAACTGATCAAAAGGCTGTATGTAGCCTCCTCAGGAATGAATCCAGATTTTTTCATTTTCATGTATAAATCTAAGGCATCCTCCAAAAAGTCCACCTTGGCAAATGAACCGATAGCAACTGTATAAGTAAAGCGATCAGGTTTTAGTCCACTGTCCAGCATCTGATTCCATAACTTGATCACTTTGTCATGCATTTTTTTCTTTTGCAAAGACGAGATCATGAAATTATAAACAGCAACGGAAGGTAAAATTTCACGCCTACGGACGGCAGAGTAGAACAACATCATGTCTTTATGGCGTCCCCATCTAGCATATGCACACAACATAGTACCACAGGCGACTTCATCCGGCTCACAGCCTGCTTCAAGCATCTCCAAGAATATCTCTTCAGCAAGTCTGATCTTTCCAACTTGGCCATAAATCCTAAGTATAATAGTGTACACAATAACGCTAGGTCTGTAGCATAGCTGCATGCCCAACAGAAAACCAACAGTGATCACAAGTAAGTTTTCATGTCCAAATTTTACATTTATATCAGGGTAACTCATATAGTTACAAACTAACATGAAAAGTTCTACAAAGTTATGAACTCAACTCGTCGCCTAGAGAAAGGCCTTTACATCCACTTTGTTAGGTAATGCGCATGTAGGATAAAAAATCGTCCTCATCACTCGAGCCTTTCCCAATGGATGGAGCCAGTTATGAAGCACAAAGCATGTGAAAAATTAATGACCAGCTCTCAACATGACGTCAAGTAGGTAGCTAATCCTACTAATAAGAAAGAGGCTTAATGAAGATATCGCTTTTGGATAACCGATAATCTTTGAAATCACTTCTAGGCAACTAATACCATATCATTACTAAGTAACACCATCACCATTCTAATATGCCTAGTAAGTTCATGCATCACTAATGCAAAGAAATAAAGACTTAAAGTTGATCCTTGATGTAATCTATAGTGATAGATAACTAGTACTAGAGTTTGATGGACTTTGCTGAATCTGTCAAACTTATATTTATTCATTAAAAAAAACCAATATTCAATCATGGGAAAATGAAGATATTCACTTTGAATATAACTTAAAAGTTAGCAAAATGACATTGTGCATTATGGTTTGGGACAATTTGGTTCCAATATGGACATATCAAATTTTTATGCCATTTTTGGGACAATTTGATATCAATGTGCATTCAAAAAATGCAACACATTTTTCTCGTTACCTGCAGCTTCATCCACTGGAAGAAGTCCCGGACCTGCCGCCACCCGCGCTGCTCCTTGAGCACGACGCACATGTCCCTGAAGGTCAGCTTGCCGACGAACGACCCCATCACCTCCCTCATGTCGTACTCCCCATCCCTCCGCCCGGCGAGGACCCGCACCACCTTCACCGCCGCCATCACGTGACTGCCGTACAGATGCCCGTCCCTGTCGTCCTCCAGATACCGTACCATCTGTTCCGGGGCGCGGCGGACCCAACGCGGCGCCGCCGCGTGGGACCCCTGGTTGCGGCGGAGGCGGCTGAGGTACTGCGCTCGGCTGTGGATGACGCGGCGGGCGTCGTCGTCGGACAAAGGCTTCTTATTGGGGTTCTTCGGCTTGTACTTGTTGTTGTTGTTGCCGTCGCTGAGGGTGAATTGGGATTGGATGGGTGAGGGTTTCAACAAAGGTCCGGGCTTTTTGGGTTTTGAGAGAGGAGGGAATGGGGAGAGGAATGGGGATTTGATCGACTCCATGCAGATTTTTTTCCCTAGGGTTTTCAGAAAGGGGCAAAGAGTTCGTAGACAGAAAAATCTCGAGAGTGAGACTCTGAGAAAGAGAGAAGGGATTTAGTTAGCGGTTGGTGTCACGTGCCTGGCACGTGCTATTCAGCAAGACAGAAATATGCAGAGCCTGAAATGTTGCTTTCAGCTTCAGCACTGCATTTGTTGATATCTTGCAGTTTTATGTACTCTACAGAGATCAACTTCATGCCAGACAGAGTAACATATACGCGAATATCCCGACAAAAAAGGGCCTGTAAAAAAATCTCCCATGTTTTTCATCTTGGATTCCAAACCCAATAATGTGTGGTAGCCAAACTGAGCTCCAATCATATATTCTCTTCGATATGCATCCATCCAACATGAGAAACACGAACGTATACAATAATCACCACAGTTTGAAACATGCAAGCAAATGGGCCATTAAAAATTCTGTCACACAGAGGATAATCTCAAATTAAGACATATGGACAGAATTAAGCTGATCTTTTAAGCCTCTGCTGACTGTCTTATCTATTTGTTCTTAAGTTGCAAGAGGACGGATGATGTATTTAAGAAGTTTGTGGGCTTAAACTACCACAAAAACAAAGGTAAGCTTACCTTGTACTTCTATTAACATATTGCTTGTGGTGACCACATCACTTTCCCAGTTTCCCTCCCCTCTTTCCCAACTTGCAGATTATTTTTTTCTCATAGAGAACAGAGTTTGGCTCTTGAGAAATAGATGGCAGGGATTTTCTCAAAGTTTTCTGGCAGAAAGTTTGGCCATCAAAGATCGCAGAGCACCGTTGTAAGCCATTATTAGTTCATTCTTTTCTATCTATTTTAGCTATGGCAATTTATTCCTTTTAGAGATTGGCAGAACTCAAACCTTTCTTCTCTTTGCCTTCTTATGTTGGAATTCTCTTGTGGTTTTGTTATATTTCTGTTGCATAGTTCTAAGATATTTGTTGCCTTATCTTCTTATTTGCCATTGACTGTTAAATTCGCTCCTTCTGCGATTCTTAATCACATACTATTATGATAGCTTTGGTATGCAATTAGGCTGTTTTCTTTAAGTTTTGTTTTTTTTTTTTTAAACCTGTCAGATCATTGCCCTATCAGTTTCTCAGAAAACAACTTACTTCATCATAATTATAGGCTGTATTGCTTATATTTTCAGTTTTAGCCGGCAGCCTTTTGCCTTTGTTCCATGAAATTGGCCACAATTATATACTTTTTTTTTCCTGAACATCTTTTAGCTTGATTTCTGGTATGCACCAATTCTTGTGTTTATGGCAGGATGCAAGAGAAACATTGCAAACAAATCTGGAGACAGTGAGCTCTCTGCCTGCAGCTGCTGCTGCTCGCGCAATTGAAATGGAGAACGATTTCAAACTGATCGAGCAACCTACCGAACCTCTCAGCCAAGATCAGCCTGTCAGATGCCCACAGCCAGAACCTTCAATACTCAATGCAAGCTCCTCCAAAGGCTTTCTTCACTGATTACACATATATTTATCATGATCATAACTGTTTGTGTTGGTTCACATATCAATTTTATGTGACTGGTGATGTTTTCAGGATGGGAGAATATGGAAGGCGCGTATGTCGAGTGTGAATACACGAGTGAGGGCCGAGTTGCCAGTCGTGAAGGATGGACCTCACCTTGGGAGTGAAGCCGGAGAGCCGAAGCCTGCCCCTGCGACGCAGAAGCGCATGTTGCCGTCCCTCAGCGCCCCCGAGCGTACCTTCTTGACTCTGCTCTGAGAATGGACATGTTGTCAAGGGCCATGTACTACTGTTCATGAATGCACCTCCATAACTGTTTCTTGTGTTTCTTGTGGATTCTTCTCCATGTTTTTCTTCTTTTTTGATGTCCAACCAAAACATATTACCATAGTACAAGCTCATCATTTCTCGAAATTGTTCATTGTTTTTCCTCACGTTACTGGATCTCCAAAATCCATCAAAGAAGAAGAAGAAGAAGAAAGTCGTGATGACTTGCTGACTCTTGAAATGAAATACGGTCTTATTTCTACATTTCGGACTTGTTTGGTTGTCGTAACTGATCGTAATTCGTAAGTGGTAATTGGTAAAGTCTTTTACAGTTGTAAATGAGTTACATGCATGTAAGCTTTATGGTGTTTAGTTGGTAATATAAAGTTGTAAGTGAAAAAGTGTATTGTGTTTTACGATGTTTGGTTGTCGTAATGTGTAAGTCGTAAGTGAAAAAGTTGACCACAAAATTAACTATATGGTGATTTAAAAAGTTTTAATATTGCAAATAAATATTAAAAATGCTAAATATTAAAAAAAAATTAATATTAACACATAAAACAATAATACAAAATTTGCATGACCACAAAATTAACTGTAACTGGGATGTAACTGAGTGGTAATTGAGTTGCAAGTGAGTGATAATTGGATTGTATAAGCTTTTTATGAATTACGGTCCAAACAAACGCCGTAGTTGTAACTGGGTTGTAAGTCATTTACGATTTACAGACTTTTACGCGAAACAAACGGCCCCTTCAATTGTCAAACAGGGTCCATGTATTTTGAAGATACGGATTGAAAATCACAATATCAAGAGTTCATTTTTCCCTCCATAAAGTGATCGTAAATTGAGTGATTTTCTAAAGAACAAAATAAGTTTGAACCACTTAATAACACATGTATACATAAATTTTAAGTGAGATGATTTTGAATTCACAACTATCCATAAGAATGCAGATCATAATGAAGGATTCTTCGTTTCGTATATTTGTGCTATCACATCTTTTCTAAAACTATGGGACACGGTCAATTACGAGACAACACATTAAATAGGAATGTAAATGTGTTGGTGATATGCAAATGATAATGGATCAGAAATCAATATTTGTTATTCTTCTGAAGAAAATGGCTGCTGCCCAAGATCACAATGTCATATATTACACATTACAATCACGCATTTATAAACACCCCCTCTCACAAATTGCAATCACTTGATAAAATCTGATAAACCCAATGAATAACTCATCAAAGAAGTACGATCACTCCTGCCTGACGAATGGAGACGAGCTCAGATCCGTTGTGCTGTAGAAAGAGTCCTCCACCTGGTATGTGTCGTCCTTATCTTCATCCCATTTGAGCACCTCCCTTATGTACTTGAAAGCTTCATCAACTGTTGGCCGGTCCCTAGCTCTTGCTTGCCACACAAAGAGCTTCCGGCTGGTGAGGGAGACGTAGAGATCCTTAAACTTCATCGCGACATAGTAGTAGGCCTGGTGGGCCAGGGACTGGTTGCTATAGTGGGTCCCCACGGGGCAGAAGTCATTGAACCATTCACAGGAAGATAGAGGTGCTCGGTTAATCTTCTCCTCAAAGAGGTCATATTTATTGAGCACCAGCACAAACGGGGTATCTCGAAAGCAGGGATGCCTGGCAGAAATTAGTTTTCAGAAGAAATAAGAAAAGAGTGATTAGTGTTTTGAGGAACATGGATCATTATTCAGCTGAACAGGCTCGACAAAATAAAGCTCAGATTGGAAACTAAATCTTTAGCATGTATTACAAATTTGGGTTTACTGTGATAGACACTCAACAAGTCAAATATGGTTAAAATTCAACCCCATGCACTATCTTAAACATCACGGAAGTAAACCGTCTATATTTAAGAGTATTTTTCGGGTTGGGTGGGTATTTTTCACAGAAGTAAACCGTTTATATTTAAAGACCACTTTTTTGTGTAAGTGGGTGTTTTTGTGGCCTTGGAGATAGCAGGGACAGCGTTATGAAGATAACAAGTGAATGAAATATGACATGACTTTTTCAGAGAAGTGGCACCTGATTGTGGTCTCAAACAGCTCCTTGCTCTGCATCATCTTGTTCTGAAGAGGGCTGTTGTTGCCGTTCATTGGGACTCCATACTGATCATAGTCACTGAGAGATACACAGAATATGACTACACGAACATCCTCGAACATTTCGACCCATTTGCAACCTTCATTCATCCCCTTGGCACTTACTCTGATCAGTTGATATCTGGTGAAAAGGATGAACCAAAGTTAAAATGAGGTAGGGGGAGGTGGGTCTCACAGTTTCTTTGTCCTTTCTTTTTGTTCAACTTATTGTCTTTCTGCCCAGTAGTTCAAAACCATTGCAGTGAAAATGCAAGATGCTAAAGCAAACCAATGACAAATTTCCCACTGCATGTGAACCCAAAAGTAGTTAGAAAGACATGTGATTGAACCTGGTAAGTGGTTGAGAGTGAGCATCAGGATTGTCATTATAGGGTTCTGACATTGGGCTGCGATCATCAAGCGAGAACTCAATGAAGGCCAATCCATTCCCTTGAGTAACTCCTTCAGCATACAATATATCTTTCTCAGAAGGTTCATACTCATTGCTTGATATTTCGATTGCCTGCAAATACCCCAGAAAAATATAATTAAAGCATGTGGTCAGTTAAACTGCAGCAGACTCTCCTCACACGCGGGCGTGTTTGGGTGGGTGTTTTTTTTTTTTTTTTTTTTTTTTTTTTTTTGGGGACCCACCCATTCTGCTACCTTGCTAGTAGCCCATTGCAGATTTCTCTCAATTCACAGATTAAAGAGATGGCTCCTTAAAGGAGCCTTCAAAACCCCCCACATGAAGATGAAGGCAATATTAGCAAGAGTGTCAAGATATGATTGCTTCTGCGTCTAAGCATCAAAATGACAAGGAAAGGAAAGGGTTTATAAGGAATAGCAAATAGCAGTGGTAGAATTTATATCCTATAAGCCAGAAGAACTTCCAATTACCACCCAACTAACAAGAATAACTATCCCTCATTCTCCACCCACAGATCTAGCAGTTCCATGTTCAGGTTAATTGGCATGGACACGGCTGCCACTACTCGAAGGTTATTTTAAGCACTATGACATGATACTTGCATATCAATGTGTAACATATCCAATATAAGGTGGTTCCATGAACTCAAAAGAACCTAGTCGTATGCTTTTAAAATTCTCAACGATTGTCCCATGTTTTCCACGAAAAACATGGGTCAATAAAAGACCGAAGAAATATAAGTATGCAAGAACATAAAAAAAGAAGCAAGGAGTTGATTTGCCTGCGTTGGAATAATACATGTATTCTAAAAGTTGAAAACTAGGAGAGTGGAAAAGTTATACCCGACTCAAGAAGTAATCAGCAACATCTGGAAGAAAATGAAGCTCAGTTCTTCTCTTATATGTCTCCTGTATGGCAGGATCTTTCCACATCTCATCAACCAAAGGAGCATCACGTGCAGCAGCAGGGAAAGAAGCATCGAAATCTCCCATTGCTATGATGTCTAAAAGCCAGTCAGAAAACTGCTTCAACTTTCCATTTATAGAGTACACACATTGACTTGACACATTGGTCTCGCCACCGTCTTCACCTGAAACTACAAGAATATCAATTATTCCAGCAAGTTTCATTGATTCAAGAGCAGTAAAATCACCTTATTGTCTAAGAGTAACATAAGTACCAAAGTAAAAATAAGATGAAGTACTTCCAAATGCTATAAAAAAAAATTGTACATATTAGAGGTTCCTAGTTGCTACCATGGAAATTAAAAGGCCAGTTGGAAGAGGAAGTGACAGAAGGTAATGGATATTTAAGTTCAACAATCAGTAAGTGATTTTCGTGTGTTGCCGTGCCTAAACTTGGAAAGGATAAAAGGAGGAGGCAGCTTTCGATCGACTGAGCTCTCTTTTCCAAATGCTACATAGACTCTGATCCCATATGAAATCACTTTCCCCTCAAAGTCATAGCAAGGGAAGAAACTTTGGTCGCTCCAACAGAATTTACTATAAACCGCCGCAAGTAGTTTACCTGGCGCAAAAACCGCTGATTTTAGGCTGTGTTTGGTTTCAAGAGTGAGGGAGCTGGGGTTAAATCCAACCCTTAAAAGAGTAAGAATTTTACTCTTACACCAACTAAGAGTTAAGGCTTTGCCCCCAAAAGTAGGGGTCAAAGTGCAAAAAACAAGACCTTTTTATTCCATATTTGACATTGACAAGATATCCCACAACTCTTGGAGTAAACTACTTCTTTGGAAGTTAGCAAGAGTTAGAAGCCTAGGTCTTGCTAACTCTTGTTGCCCAACAAGGCCTTAGGCTCCAAACACATTACACACACTATGTAATTACTATCTTGTGCAACAGAAAGAAAAGCATTTAAGTTTACTTTCTCTTTTTAACTCAAGTTGCATGTGAATGTAATTTGAATATTATCATCAAAAAAACCAAGGCATCTATAAAGTAGGGGTGAGCATCGGTCGGTTCGGTTCGGTTCGATTTGGTTTTTGCTAATTTTTGCAAAACCGAACCGATTAGACTTAGTAACCGAACCGAATCGACTCAGTTCGGTTCGATTTTTTCAGTTAGGCCAATATATTGCCATCATTTCTTGCATTTTTAATCACCATTATATTATCATCCTTTAATATTCTAATCTCAAATATCCATTACTCAAATTAGAAATAAGAAAAAAACCCTAACCTTAATGTGAATTGAAAATTTCATATTCTAAAACTTTTACACTGTATTTGAGTTCTCATATCAAAACTCATATAATTATTACTAACTTTTAATGATAAGAATGAAAAAAAGAACTATATTAATATAAATATTATTCTCAATTGTGATAGTGTACTTAACATAGCTTTTACATATTCAACATAAAAAAGATAGTATTACTTAAAGTAATGAGATAAGCTTCCACCATTTTTTTTTATGAACTATATGATTCACTAAATTGAATTTGAGTAAGGTGATATACAGGGTGAGAGATTCGATTCGGTTCGGTCCGGTCGGGTTCGGGTTTGGAACACAAAACCGAAACCCGACCGAATTAGAACGGTTCGGATCGGATTCGGGTTTCAATTTTGGTCGATTATTTCGGTTATAACCGAACTCTGCTCACCCCTACTATAAAGGTAGGTCAATGGTGAGAATTAGAGATAGAAATATAAGCAAATTAAGATCTTGGTCCTGAACATCCATATAAGATATAACTTTAAAGCAATTTATTATAGAATACAATAATTCTTTTCAGTATCATGTAGATAGAATACTGGAAAGCATGATTAAAATGGCTTATCATCCTTCAGAAAATGCCATAATTTGTTTATCCTTCGCTAAACTGACATAATCACAATCTATGTCAATAATCATGTGTTTTTCCTTTTTGCTTAATCAGTGAAATTTAATAACATAAGAAAAGAAGCAATATGATATACTCAAATCAAATACTAGCCCAGAGAGCTACAAACCAAAGGACAGGAACTGGCAATGCCAGAAATTACCTTCAGTTGGAGGCTGGTCAACTGCACCTACTGCTTGCGACCTAGACAAAGCATCATCCTCAAAGCGTTCCCGTCCCTCGAGCAAAATACTCAGATACTTGTACATATTGCTTTGAATCATTAATTTAATATTGTCTAGTTCTTCTTGGGTGAACTTATTCCCGTACAAAAACTTGGCCTGTTCAAAACAATAAACTATTAAACAAGGATACATGCATAGCAAGATTAAAACAGCATAATATCCATAGAAAAGGGTAAGGATCTGAATGCAGTAGCAACCATGGCAGTCTGATATCACACACCATATAACAAAACTTAGAAAGCAACAATTTAAAAGTAGCCCAAGATCAAGTTACATTTTGTCTATTGAAAGCTGGAATCTGTCGTTCGTGTTTTATGTCCATAGTGAATATACATCCTACAAATATTTAATACAATATAATTAACTCAGACAAGTATGTACAATCAAGTATGTACAATTCAATTTATTTGTTATCACAAGCCAGGTAAACAATCATGACAGAAATTAAATATCTCACCTGCTTAAAGATAGTGCTTGTTCCAGATCCTTGTGGGCCAATGAGTAAAAGCTTTTGAATTCTTTTCGGCTCAAAATAGTTAGGGACAGTTCTGGCAGTATATGGAGCCTCATCCGTTGGTCCATGTGATGTTGCCTGAGGCACTGGCAGTGACAAGAGCGTACATGCCAATCGTGTTAACGTCTGCCTAGCAAAGAACATAAGCAAAAATGCTATAAGCAGCATAGTTCCAAATATCTCCACCAAAGAAACAACCAATATTCACATGCATGAAAAAATAGAATCAATAGCAGCAATATACCGACTCCCAGATTTTCCCTTTAATATTATTCTGCCCTTCCTCCTCATACCGTCCATCATCATACACCCAGAAGTGCGTACCACGGGGACATTGCACTCCCGCAAGCTGCATGTCACGTAATTGCAAAGTCAAAAGGAGCAAAATTTGTAACAGAAATGGCAGTTTAGAGTATTCAATGAAAGTATGCAATGTGTTACCACAAGTAATAAGCCATGCAAAATTTGGTTTACTGGATCAACTAAAACATCTGCATAGACTTCGCTCCTTTGAAAAGAATTTGGAAACAAATCTTTCCCATTCAAATTTAATGGTAGGAAACCAACATGAGGATCCACTCACATCCAAGTTAATCTACATCATGCATCATAGAGCCTAAAATACCAAAAAAAAAAAAGGTGTTCTTAAGTTCTTTTGCCTATGCATCAAGTACGCACAAAATTAACAACTGAAAATAGTAAGTTGTTTAGTTTAATGGGCTGAATGTTTGAGATGCAACAAAAATTAGTGTATGAGAGCTTTTAATTGTCTTATATCATGATCAAAGGTTTGGATCAAGAATAAATAAAATCTATTGGTGATTCTGATTTCTCTCGTCTCTCTTTATGTTTTCCTTCACTGGCATTGGACTTCAAAGTCCATTTTGAAACCATCAAATTAAAAGTATATGTACATCTAATATTAATTCTATCCTTGTAATGGAGAATCCATTGCCTTGCTCGCTAAATTAATAGAAAAAAGTTGTTGTCTGGATCTGTATGCATCAATATCTTGATAAGAAAATGAAATGATATAGAAGAAATCACGTAAAAACCGTGAGTAAAAGGAATATTTCATATTAAAAGAGCCTACAAGGTTACTGTAGTTTAAAAAGCCAAAATGTCTACCCTTAGCACCCTCAGTTCGACTTTGTGATCTCCCTGCCGTTTATGCACACTTGGGTGTTTCCGTTGCTAGCATTAGAAGAAAGCTTTCCGGTGAAATTTAAGTTTGAGCTGACAATTCTATCTGGTTTCTCTCCCTCCTGCCGTATCAAAGAAAATGTTATGCAAAGCATCAGCGAACACCGCACCTGCGGAAAAGAAACAACATCCATGTTCAATGCCATTAGATACCTGCCTTTCCCCACAGGCCCGATTCCTTGTCATACCAGTACCTCCCTGGCTTCAACTTCTGAGGTGGCAATGGACAACTGAGCAATTCCGCCATCTCCTCCTGCCTTAAAGCACAGCCATTTACAAAAAGCTGCTCTGGACGCAGCTGATTCGCTGGACATTCCTTCTCAGCTTTCAATATTTGCCTGACCTCCAGGGGGCTGAGCAACCGTGACAAAATCCTTGAGTTCTTCCCTAGCCTAGACCTCTTCGACTCATCAATTGGCCGGCCAATGCACTGCACACACTTGCGGCCTTCTGGCATCGACCCCATCGCTCTCAGCACACAATAACTACAATACCTCGAATCACAAACCAGGCAAGACTCTTTGCTCTCCCACTTCCTCTTCCCGCATCGGTAGCACGCTCTCTTCTGCTTTTCCTTTCTCAATACCCCAACATACTGAGGGGAGGAAGTCGTTCTCTCCACGTAGAGCTCTGAACTTTTAGATTTCGCTACGGTTTCAAAAGTGACCACAGCAACTCTCCTCGGCTCATTTACAGCTTGTGTTGGCTGCCTACCTGGAGAACTCTGAGCAGAACCTGACAGAGACTCTGAACGAGAATTGTCTGAAAATTCTTCATTTTGCAGAACTGAAACTTGCGACTGCGAGCTTCCCGACCGTCCGGAGCCTCTGGGGCTCCGGGATCGAGAGGGGGAACCGGCACAACCTGCAATCCTAGACACAGGAAGAGGTATCGGATCGACCACAGGCGGCATGCCACCATTAATGGATCTCTGCGACTCGGAGACCGGCTCTGCAGTGGGGATTGCGGGATAATTAAGATGGACGGGCTCGACTCTAGGGAGATCATAGGCCACCGGAGGTCCATCATACTCGATTGCAATCGAGTAGTCGAGATTGGCTGGGGCTTCCGGAATCGGAGTCCCCGGTGGTAGAATTCTCCTCAGCATATCTTCCCAACTACTCTTTTCTAGGGTTTCTGCCATTTCTTTCTCTTCTCTTCCCTTCCCTCTCTCTTTTTTCTCTCCTTTTTTTTGTCCTAATTAAAAGAAGATTCTTCCTTTTTTAGGATCAAATTAATAGCCGCAGCGATCATCAAACAAACTCCAAATTGCAGGGTTTCAAGCACCAAGTTTTGCGGCAACGATATAAAGCAACAAACAACACCAAAATTCACACAAAATCAATTCAAATTAAGAGAACAAGAAGCGGAAAGATCCAACCTTTACTCGCCCGCAACGAAGAAACCCCCAGAAAAGCCGGAGAACAGAATCAAAATCGCGTCTTTTCGAGTGCCCGCATCGCATTTTCGAGTGCCCGCATCGCGAAAAGGGGGCGCGCGAGAGAGAGAGAGAGGAGCAGCCTTGGGCGAAGCGAGCAGTTGGACTGGGCAAGAGAGTGAGAAAGGGTCAAAAGGTGGGAAATTTAAGGGGTCGGTCGTCGTTTGTTTGGTGGGAAGAGAGAGAGAGCTGCAGACCAGAGCGCGCGCAGTGCAATCAGAAGACGCGACAGTGGCCAAAATAATCCAATGCGTCGGATAGGGACCAGGACAAAATTAAGGGGATTCCCAAGATTTTTTTTCAAACATTTTGTTTTTTAATTATTAATTATACTGCTTGTGGTGACACCTAGCCCCGAAGAAGAGAGGAGAGGAAGAAGGAGAAGAGAGGGGAGAAACAAGGAGCTGGAAATGGGAGAGGGAGAGGAGCGGGAAGAGAGGAGAGACAAGCAAGGCGGGGAGAGGGAGAGGGAGAGGGAGGGCCGCTCAGTTCTCTCTATGGCTCTCTTTTAGGACAGACAGACGGACAAAATTCAAGAAGGAATCATGAGAGAAACCTCGTTTCGCTCGGTTTGATTATTTTTAACCACGTCCACAGTAGATTTTTTTTAAATCTTAAAGCTTCCACGTCTCTTTTTATTTTCTTTTTTCGCAGCACACGAAAAAGCAACCATCTCTATCATTCAGAGTCAGAGTATGCAATTGCATCAGAAAAGTAATTTGTTAGTGCCCAGCTACAATTTAAGATGCCCTGTTATTATTGAACTAGTATATTATCGTCGGATGGTGAGAAACTGATTGATGACAATATCAATGAGAGAGAGAGGGGAGGAAGGAGAGCTAGAGAAAGGAAGAGAGGGAGAGGGGGGAGGCGAAGAGCCAGAGAGAGGAGAGGAGGAAGAGCGGAGCTAGCAGACGATGGATCAGAGAAAGAGAGGGAGAGGCGAAGAGCGAGAGAAAGGGGAGATGGACAGATAAAATTCGTGAAAGAGGCACGAAAGAAAACCTCTATTCGATCGATTTTGACAAGAAATCAACTCCAAATGTTTCTTTTGTCATTGAATCAAATCTCAATGCATTAATAGAATTTTGATAACTTTATGTACGAACAATTTATTTGTAGTTTTAATTTAAATCGCGCAGCGCATGTTTTAAGCAATTAGATGTCATAAACATTGTAACCTAAATCAAAAAGATTATATACGAGTACTTAGAATACATTTCCATACGTGTAGTTAGGTATATATTCATGTTGTAATTTTGTTCAAATAATTGTTTGTGATTGCAGGTGTTATTATAGTAAATTGATAAAATCTATTTACAATGGATAAGAAGTCTGGAGTTTAAATCCTGTTTATAGGCCTGTCAACGGGTCGGGTCTGGACTCGGACCCGACCCGGACCCGACCCGTTTAGACGGGTATGGGAAACTCAGTTCTGGACCCGAACCCGAATACTCGTTTGCCCGTTTACCCGATTAGTAAATGGGTCAGGTATGATTTTACATGGACCATACCCGTTTGCCCGTTTACCCGATTAGTAAATGGGAACACTATATAAATAAGAAACACCATATATAGCTCATGTCAGCTAATTAAGTTTGTCAACTGGATTAGTAATGGGGAAGAATAACTAGGGTATGCATTGTCTTCTCCAAATGCCACTTGTCAAACATTTTTGTATGATAGCCATGACTTCTCATAACTTACAGATAGGAAACACCATAACCCACGGGTCCGGGTAAACGGGTCCAGACCCGCGAACCCACGGGTCCGGGTATGGGAACCTAGGTTCTATACCCGCAGGTAAACGGGTCGGGTATGGTACATCCTATAGTAATCGGGTGCGGGTCTGGTACCACCCGGACCCGACCCGAACCCGACCCGTTGACAGGTCTACCTGTTTACACTAGGCAACGACTTATATCACTTAAAAAAAGAATTTTTTGGTGTAAATTGATCAATGCATCATCCTCAAGAACAACACTCTTCACGTGAGCACACCCCGATTTGAATCTTTAATTCCATAATAATGAGAATAAAGAAATAAAAAAAATATGAGAGAAAAAAAAGAAGAAAAAGAAAAAGCATCGAGAAATTAGAGATTAAAAGGAAGGAAGAAAAAGAAAAAGAAAAGTAGGCGTAAGGCCCATCGACTCATTATCAAAACTGATCGAAGGAAGGCTTTCTCTCATGACTTATATACAAAATTTGTTCATCCATCCGTCTTCCGTGAGAGAGACAATGAGAGAAGAGAGAGTGCTGCCGCCCGCCGCCCTCTCTCCCCCCTTCCTTCTCCCTCCACCCCTCTTCCAACCTTTTTCTTCTTCCTCCTCCTCTTTCCAGTAAAGTCAAAGCTCTCCTCCTACCTTTTTCTTCCTCCTCTCCTTTTTCTTCCGCTTTCACTCTCCTTCTTCATCGTTTTGTCGGTCAATTTTCACCGCTGCCAGAGCGGTATACTAGTTTTTTTTTTTTTTTTTTTTGCTTTGCCCAGAGCACCTACTTGCAGCATTACCTGGTCGAGTCCATTGAAAGTCGATCGCGAAATCTCATGCACACAAAGGAGGGGTGATGCCACTCGGCCAAAGGCACTGGACGAGCCGTGTAACGCCCCGATTCCACGGATACGGGGACGTCACTGCAACGTATATACGTAGGTCAAAAGAAGCCCCCACGTATATACGCTAAGCATAAAAGTACAACAAGAAATCAGAGTACACACGAAGCGTGGTATTCTTAATATGCCAACATGAAAGGTACATATACAAAGCTATCACAGGATATGATAAACCATACATATTACACATATGTCTTTTATCACAACCAAGTCCAAAAGTGAAATATACAAATATGTATACAAAAGCTCACGAGTAGAAAGAAGATCCCGTGAGTCAAAGGAGTCTGGCACGAGGAACTGGAGCTAGGATGCCTACTCGCTAAGGAAAGCTCGATCTACGGTGGACAACTCCACTTCGATCCAGCTTCGGAATCTGAATATGCAAATCCAAGGAATCAAGACATATAACAATAAGTGAACTACAGCCAAGTGGCTAAGAGACATGAATAGGGGTTAGAACACAAGTATGGTATATAAGAACGGGTATAACATAATCATAAAACAGGAAAACACTAGTAAAGCTGATTACAAGCAAAAGTGATTGTATACGCTTAAGTCACGGTCCCATGAGACTAGTACATCGAAGGAATAATCCAAACAAGGAAACCCTCATGTATATACCTTTGTCTCATGCCACCGAATATCCAAGCGTATAGAATCAGAGTTGCAATTCATACGATAGTCAAAACAGGAATACATAACAATAATAATCATAGGTCCATAACACGTGTAATATGAGTCATAACCGGAACTAAGACAGGAGTCATAACAGGTACACATAACGGAAACTATAACAGGAAACATAACTAAGACATAACCGGAATCATCACTGGAATCAAGATTGGAAATATAACAGGCATATAATTATTATTATTACTCGTCTGACCATATATCTAGGTATGTGTCTCGGTATCGATCCCAACCCACATACATCCATATATAAGAAAGTCGAGGGTCGTTACCGGAAGTAGATGGAGAACTGATATCGCTTCTCATAGTGGTTTCCATACACCTGGAACCAGCTTTGGAGGCCCAAAGTCCCCCGAGTCAGTAAACAGAGTCACTACCGCCAGCATATATATATATGTGTATATATATATACTTATCCCATCACTATAAGCAAGGTATCATTCCGGCATCCATCACTTCCTCCCATTCCCCGTTTAAGTTGTAGCTTATTGAGATTATTAGATTACGGGAATAAATAGTAATAACAGGTATAGCCCTACAGATTCAAGAGGTGGCCCCCACAGATTCAAGAGGTGGCCCCCACCATTGGACGGTGTGGCACTTTGTTCCATGTGGCACTTTGCTCTGAGGGGATGGATTCTAGAGGTGGCCCCCACCATTGGACGGTGTGGCACTTAGTTCCATATAAGATAACAAGGCAAGATCCCGTAAACGTAATAATCATAAGGTCAAATACATCATGCTGGGTTTTAAAAGATAGCATGACTAAGTGGTGATATATAACAAGCAATCAATCATGATAAGAGACTAATGATAAGCAGGGCAAGTCATGGCCTAACAAGAGGGTCTAGTAAGTCAGGTGATATACATGTGTTAAAAGGAACATAAAACTAACAAGTCTAAAGAATTGACAAGTGGTTGAGATCCATCAAGTAATAAGTCATGAGGTATCAATTATGAAGCATAAACATGTACAATGTATCACATACATAGAGGTTAAGGTCCAAAATCAGAAAAGAAAACAACTAAGTTAACCAGTCAGAATTAGTCGACTAGGTGGGAGGATTAGTCGACTAATAGGGGTCTTCAGTCGACTACTAGTCCGCAGGAGTCGACTACAAGTGGTTTCCAGAGAGTTGGAGGTCGACTAGGGTTGGAAGGGTAGTCGACTAGAGTGAACTATAAGTCGACTAACGGGTACGCAAGTCGACTAAATCTGTGATACATAAATTTGGGATTTATTTCAGGGACATGTTAGTCGACTAGGATCAAGGGTAGTCGACTAAAGGTATCTAGTCGACTAATAATATAGACTAAGTCGACTAGAGCCGAGAGTTGGTGTTTTTGATTCAGGGGAAGGTTAGTCGACTAGATGGTAATGGGTAGTCGACTAGGGGTCTATAGTCGACTAGAAAATTAGTCTAAGTCGACTAAAACTGTGTTTTCAGAAAAGAGTTTCGTTTCAGATAAATGGGTTAGTCGACTAGCTCCTAGGTCAAGTCGACTAATAGGAGTCTGAAAACAGATTTCAGAACTGAATTTAAGGGTTGTTCTTGATGGTTAAAAATGTGATTTTTATGACATGTAAACACAAGATATGGTGATACAAGTATACTAGGAAAGGAACAAGTCTTGGTGAGTAAAAATACTCACGAGGAATGGATATGTGAAGCTTCGGGAACTTGAAATGGATGTGGTCGACGATACGATCTATGGCGATATCTCCGACGAAGAAGACGACGATCCCAATCCAAAGTTGTTGAATGGAGATGGAGAAGACCTTGGTGGTGCCTTGGAAACTAGAGGTTGAAGTTGAGATGGAGGAGGGATTTTGGAGAAGGGGATTTCTTTGTGGAAGGGAAGAAAAGAAAAGAAAATGTAAAGGAATGGATTTATATAGATTTTGATTTTTGTAAAGGGAATGCAAATAAAGGAATTGAGAGGGGTTTTTGTGTAAAAGAGGGGGAGTGAGGTGTCTCCCTTGGCCAATGGTGGCCGGCCATGGAAGAGAGAGAAAAGAGAGGCATTAATGGGGATATTTGGAGGAGAAGATATTTTGGTGAGATATTTTGGGAATTTTGGTGGATTTTGGAAAATGGAAATTAGGAAGAAAAGTTGGATTTGGCTTGTGAATAAATAGAAATGGAAAATGGAAAAGAAATGAAATGAGAAGATATTTTCTTGGTCTCCAAAAATGAAAATATCGGAAACACAGTTTCCCGAGATAAAGTCGAGCATGCGGGAAAACAATTCGGAAAATACCGAAATCGTCCCGAAATTGAGTATCTCTGAACGACTCGCAATTGATACCAAAAATCAATAATATTATATGAAAACCAATAGTGAAATCCTTTTTAAGAAACACTTTATAGTTTTAAATCTAAAATCCCGGAACCAATAAAATACCGACTCCGTTGGAATTTTCATAAATTCGTAAAATCTTCAGAAAAAGGATTTAGGTAGGAAATATTACTCTAAGAAGAATCGTCTAAAGACTCTTCGAGAAATTCCAAGTGGTTTGTGAATTAAAAATCCAGGAAGCGGTCAGCGACACTGGCCGACACCGGTTTTGAAGAAATTCCTTTTAATTCTAGAAAATTCCAGAAATTCATATAAAATCTAATATATTGGAAAATAATATTTAAAATTGAAATCGGTCAAATACGGAAAGTAAATCGAAAAATACGGTCGAAAAACTGAATACGAAATGAAGTACGTATTCCGGGAACGGGGTATTACAATCTACTCACCTTACAAAAAATTGCGTCCTCGCAATTTCGCTAAGGGGTAAATTGAACACAAGGAGACATGGTTGGAATCAAAATTCCGAAAAATCAAAACAAGGGTAAGATGAATACAGGAATGACTAGGATGAACAATGATAGAATGATAAAGGAAACATATTTAGAATGATAACCAATTCAAATACAAGATCCAGGGTAGTGGTTACCATGATATCCCTAAGGCTCCTGCTCTGGATACTGGTCCTCCCACTCTGCTTCATCGTCCGAGGCCTCCACTGCCATGAGGTGAACTTGGCCTCTACCTTGATCTGCTCTAGGCCTCAATCCCCTCTGCTGATGATCATACCGTTGGGGTGGAAGTGGAACTCTTACGGGTTCAGGGTTCCTCCTTAGTGGCGGAGCTGGAAGTGCTGGGGCTGGGTGTGCTGGAGCTGGAAGAGCTGGTCTGATTGGAGTTACGGGCATAAACTTTCTGTGTGGGCAATCCCTTAACATATGACTCTCTGACCCACAAGCCAAACATAATCTCTTGGCCCTTCGACAATCTCTCTTATAATGCCCGGGTCTGTGGCAATAATTGCATATAATCTGAGAAGAAGGAGATTGGAATGGTCCCCTTATCATCGGGCCTTGGGTTACCCTAACTTCATCATCCTCATCCATTAACTGAAAAGGCCTTTTCTTGGCCTGGTTCTCTTGCTTCCTCTGCAACACCCGCTCCACCTCTCGAGCGACGGTGAGAACCTCAGAATAGGTCTTCATCTGTTGAGACATCAAGAAGGCCTGTAAGTCCAACTGCAGGCCCTGCTGAAACCTGCTTGCTCTCTTCTCTTCGTCCGTTACCATATATGGCGCGAAGCGGCTCAATCTGAGAAACTCCGCGGCATACTCGTCCACGGACTTGTCCCCTTGCTGGAGTCTGATGAATTGCTCCTCCATATCCTTCTGCGCCGTAGCAGGGAAGAAGCGGCTGTAAAAACTCTTGGAGAAGGCGTCCCAAGTAACGGGCTTCTCCAGTCTAGCCTCCTCTGCGAGCCACCAAGTTCTCGCAACATCCTTTAACTGAATCTTAGCTACTTCAACTTGGTTCTCCTTCGGGACACGGGCTGCATTCAGTAGGTCTGTAGTGTCCGTCAACCATTGCTCAGCCTCCAATGGTTTCTCGCCTCCCGTGAAGATGGCCGGTTGTAGCCGTCGGAAGTCGGACACGTTCCCCGGCCTCTGCTCCTTCGGGGCTGCCAACTCCTGCCTAAGGAGCTCGGTCTGCTGTTGCTGATTTTCCATCTGCTGTTGTTGGTTTCCCAGCATGGTCTGAATGACCTTCAGGATATCAGCATTCTCTCCTCCTACGGGTCCATTCGGTACTGATCCAGAGTTGCTGCGACCCGATCTCCTCTCCATACTAGGATGGCTAAAGATAACTGGAAGGAGTTGGAAAAATGGAAGGAGTTTAGAATATGAGGAATGGAATCAAGGATAACTAGACAAATCAGGAAGGACTAGATAACTTTGTACATTGTAGTTGGCATAGGCAAATTACAGGAATTTGCTACTTGATTGTACTTTCGGTGTGAGAGCCTAAGCTCTGATACCAACCTGTAACGCCCCGATTCCACGGATACGGGGACGTCACTGCAACGTATATACGTAGGTCAAAAGAAGCCCCCACGTATATACGCTAAGCATAAAAGTACAACAAGAAATCAGAGTACACACGAAGCGTGGTATTCTTAATATGCCAACATGAAAGGTACATATACAAAGCTATCACAGGATATGATAAACCATACATATTACACATATGTCTTTTATCACAACCAAGTCCAAAAGTGAAATATACAAATATGTATACAAAAAGCTCACGAGTAGAAAGAAGATCCCGTGAGTCAAAGGAGTCTGGCACGAGGAACTGGAGCTAGGATGCCTACTCGCTAAGGAAAGCTCGATCTACGGTGGACAACTCCACTTCGATCCAGCTTCGGAATCTGAATATGCAAATCCAAGGAATCAAGACATATAACAATAAGTGAACTACAGCCAAGTGGCTAAGAGACATGAATAGGGGTTAGAACACAAGTATGGTATATAAGAACGGGTATAACATAATCATAAAACAGGAAAACACTAGTAAAGCTGATTACAAGCAAAAGTGATTGTATACGCTTAAGTCACGGTCCCATGAGACTAGTACATCGAAGGAATAATCCAAACAAGGAAACCCTCATGTATATACCTTTGTCTCATGCCACCGAATATCCAAGCGTATAGAATCAGAGTTGCAATTCATACGATAGTCAAAACAGGAATACATAACAATAATAATCATAGGTCCATAACACGTGTAATATGAGTCATAACCGGAACTAAGACAGGAGTCATAACAGGTACACATAACGGAAACTATAACAGGAAACATAACTAAGACATAACCGGAATCATCACTGGAATCAAGATTGGAAATATAACAGGCATATAATTATTATTATTACTCGTCTGACCATATATCTAGGTATGTGTCTCGGTATCGATCCCAACCCACATACATCCATATATAAGAAAGTCGAGGGTCGTTACCGGAAGTAGATGGAGAACTGATATCGCTTCTCATAGTGGTTTCCATACACCTGGAACCAGCTTTGGAGGCCCAAAGTCCCCCGAGTCAGTAAACAGAGTCACTACCGCCAGCATATATATATATGTGTATATATATATACTTATCCCATCACTATAAGCAAGGTATCATTCCGGCATCCATCACTTCCTCCCATTCCCCGTTTAAGTTGTAGCTTATTGAGATTATTAGATTACGGGAATAAATAGTAATAACAGGTATAGCCCTACAGATTCAAGAGGTGGCCCCCACAGATTCAAGAGGTGGCCCCCACCATTGGACGGTGTGGCACTTTGTTCCATGTGGCACTTTGCTCTGAGGGGATGGATTCTAGAGGTGGCCCCCACCATTGGACGGTGTGGCACTTAGTTCCATATAAGATAACAAGGCAAGATCCCGTAAACGTAATAATCATAAGGTCAAATACATCATGCTGGGTTTTAAAAGATAGCATGACTAAGTGGTGATATATAACAAGCAATCAATCATGATAAGAGACTAATGATAAGCAGGGCAAGTCATGGCCTAACAAGAGGGTCTAGTAAGTCAGGTGATATACATGTGTTAAAAGGAACATAAAACTAACAAGTCTAAAGAATTGACAAGTGGTTGAGATCCATCAAGTAATAAGTCATGAGGTATCAATTATGAAGCATAAACATGTACAATGTATCACATACATAGAGGTTAAGGTCCAAAATCAGAAAAGAAAACAACTAAGTTAACCAGTCAGAATTAGTCGACTAGGTGGGAGGATTAGTCGACTAATAGGGGTCTTCAGTCGACTACTAGTCCGCAGGAGTCGACTACAAGTGGTTTCCAGAGAGTTGGAGGTCGACTAGGGTTGGAAGGGTAGTCGACTAGAGTGAACTATAAGTCGACTAACGGGTACGCAAGTCGACTAAATCTGTGATACATAAATTTGGGATTTATTTCAGGGACATGTTAGTCGACTAGGATCAAGGGTAGTCGACTAAAGGTATCTAGTCGACTAATAATATAGACTAAGTCGACTAGAGCCGAGAGTTGGTGTTTTTGATTCAGGGGAAGGTTAGTCGACTAGATGGTAATGGGTAGTCGACTAGGGGTCTATAGTCGACTAGAAAATTAGTCTAAGTCGACTAAAACTGTGTTTTCAGAAAAGAGTTTCGTTTCAGATAAATGGGTTAGTCGACTAGCTCCTAGGTCAAGTCGACTAATAGGAGTCTGAAAACAGATTTCAGAACTGAATTTAAGGGTTGTTCTTGATGGTTAAAAATGTGATTTTTATGACATGTAAACACAAGATATGGTGATACAAGTATACTAGGAAAGGAACAAGTCTTGGTGAGTAAAAATACTCACGAGGAATGGATATGTGAAGCTTCGGGAACTTGAAATGGATGTGGTCGACGATACGATCTATGGCGATATCTCCGACGAAGAAGACGACGATCCCAATCCAAAGTTGTTGAATGGAGATGGAGAAGACCTTGGTGGTGCCTTGGAAACTAGAGGTTGAAGTTGAGATGGAGGAGGGATTTTGGAGAAGGGGATTTCTTTGTGGAAGGGAAGAAAAGAAAAGAAAATGTAAAGGAATGGATTTATATAGATTTTGATTTTTGTAAAGGGAATGCAAATAAAGAATTGAGAGGGGTTTTTGTGTAAAAGAGGGGGAGTGAGGTGTCTCCCTTGGCCAATGGTGGCCGGCCATGGAAGAGAGAGAAAAGAGAGGCATTAATGGGGATATTTGGAGGAGAAGATATTTTGGTGAGATATTTTGGGAATTTTGGTGGAATTTTGGAAAATGGAAATTAGGAAGAAAAGTTGGATTTGGCTTGTGAATAAATAGAAATGGAAAATGGAAAAGAAATGAAATGAGAAGATATTTTCTTGGTCTCCAAAAATGAAAATATCGGAAACACAGTTTCCCGAGATAAAGTCGAGCATGCGGGAAAACAATTCGGAAAATACCGAAATCGTCCCGAAATTGAGTATCTCTGAACGACTCGCAATTGATACCAAAAATCAATAATATTATATGAAAACCAATAGTGAAATCCTTTTTAAGAAACACTTTATAGTTTTAAATCTAAAAATCCCGGAACCAATAAAATACCGACTCCGTTGGAATTTTCATAAATTCGTAAAATCTTCAGAAAAAGGATTTAGGTAGGAAATATTACTCTAAGAAGAATCGTCTAAAGACTCTTCGAGAAATTCCAAGTGGTTTGTGAATTAAAAATCCAGGAAGCGGTCAGCGACACTGGCCGACACCGGTTTTGAAGAAATTCCTTTTAATTCTAGAAAATTCCAGAAATTCATATAAAATCTAATATATTGGAAAATAATATTTAAAATTGAAATCGGTCAAATACGGAAAGTAAATCGAAAAATACGGTCGAAAAACTGAATACGAAATGAAGTACGTATTCCGGGAACGGGGTATTACAAGCCGTATACTAGTTATCCTTACGCGGGAACAAAATCCCTACAAATTATTGCCCATTCGCAAAAGGTCCATAATGGCCAGTTTTGATCCACCTACATATATAATCAAAACCGACTAAAACGAGATTTTCTCCCGTGACTCTTTCATAAAAGTTGTTCGTTCATCTGTCCGTCTCTATCCGAGAGAGAGAGAGAGAGAGAGAGAGAGAGAGAGAGAGAGTGCAACACCCTCCCCTCGTCGTCGCTCCCTCCCCTCCCTTCTCCCCTCATCCTCTTCCTTCTCCTCATTTTTTATTCTTCCTCCATCTCCTCTAGCAAATCTCTAGCCCTCCCTTGCTGCCTCCACTAAGGTCGGTGTCTACTACCTCAGTGGTATACTAGTCAAAATCGACTGAAAAGAAGTTTTTCTTCCTTGACTCCTTCATAAAAATTGTCTATTCGTCTGTCCGTCTTCCTGAGAGAGAGAGAGAGAGAGAGAGAGAGAGAGAGAGAGAGCAACACCCTCCCCTCGTCGCTGCCCTCTCCTCTCTGCTCAGTGCCTTCCCCCTCCCTTCTTCTTCTCCCCTCATCCTTCTTATTTCTCCTCTTTTTTTCTTCTTCTTCCGGTAAATTCTGAGCCTTCTCCCGTGTCATCACTTGTCTCCACTACGATTAATTTCCACCACGCCAGAGACCGAGCACAACAAGGCTCTCTCTCATGAGTCTTTTATAAATTTTGTTCGTCTGTCCGTCTGCCTTAATCGACCAGAGCGATAAAGAGATTGAGAGAGAGCACGTTGCAGAGAATTTCTTCTTCTCCCCCAAGCCGCCTCCTCTTTCCCTTAACCCGCTTCCCCCTCTTCCTCTCTCGTCGCAATCGTTGCCTCTCTCACCACCGTCATTCGGTTTTTGCTCAAGATATATTAGTATATAAATAAATTCAGCGGCAGCCGCCTCTTCTCTGCTCAGTGCTCAGCAGAGAGACGAAATGTCGCTCGAAGAGCAGGAGCGGCGGCGGAGGCGCTCGTGCTGCATCTCCCACCGTTTCCAATCCGCCGCCTCCAGAACCCCCGACAAGATTGCCGTCGTCCACGCCGGCGGCGGCGCCAGTCTCTCTGACCTCGATCGGGCTCGAATCTCCTCGTCTCCGCCCGTCCACGAAGGCGATGAGTGCTTTACTTCTGCCGACATCCTCTCCGACGTAGATTCATTCAGCCGCCGCATTCGTCGCGTCCTCGACGGTGGTGGTGATCACGATTTTGGCAGGCCTAAGCGTTAGGGCTCTCTCTCTCACTGTCATTTATGCAAACAGTTTATAGGCACACCGGGAAATTTTAACATGGGAGAGTTTTTTTTTAAGTGAAGTTTGTTTTTCTCGAAATTTATTTAGAAGAATTGATGAACCCAATCCAAATCTTTGAGTGGAGAACACTAGTTCTCTTTGTGCAGACACGTGGAAGTTTACAACCGCGAGAGCGATCAGAAGTTACTAATGCTGGTTATGTTGATATCTAGGGAACTAGTTTTTTATTGTTTTAAATGGCAAAGTTTGTTTCTTTGAAATTTGTTGGAAAAATTAATGAACCCAATTTCGGATTCTTTGTTTTGAAGGTTAATATTACCCAAATCCTTGAGAAATTTTTTTCTTTATTTTATTTTTTTTCAAAACAATAATTCTCTTCATTGTATTTAAGAATTCAAAGACTTTAATGTTGGATAGTTTTCTATAAAGTTTCCTGTTTACTTTGGTTTCGTCCATGCAAAATTTGTACGGATCGTATTTTATTTCTGTGCTGTTTATTTTGTGACTAATTTTGTGTATAGAAATAACAATATTTTCCCCCTTATTTCTATTTTCTAAACTTTGTCTGATTTTTCCTATTGTTTTTTTATTTCTTTTTCTGATATCTGAATTCTTAATCATAACTTTCAAGTTGAATTTTCTGGAAAATGTTGAACTTGTTATGAATTTATTGGCCCTTGGAATAACTTCAACATCCCATTGTAAAACTTTATAGAATTTCAGGTTGGTGGGGGCAGATGACATGCCCCCTTTAAGTTATACGTATTGACTTCTCTAAAAAAAATTCATGTATTGACTCTAGCACATAATGATGCAGATCTTGTTCATGTTAATCTGGGGACCCCTGCTATGGGACATGGTGACAATGATATGCAGCATTCACGGCCAGATACAGACGAGGTGCCTTCCTTTAGTGGCGATCCCCGGATAGTGGGAGTATACATTGCCCCATCAGTGGAATATATTGTTGCTGTCCTGTAAGTTCTGAGGTGTGGGGAGGCATTCTTGCTAGTAGATCCATTATGGCCTGAAGAGAGGATAATGTCCATCATTTCTTCTTGAAGGAGTAGTCTTATTATTGGATGTCCATTGTCCACCCATTAACTCAACTGGTGGGACTTCAAGATCAAACTCTGTTTACTGGATTATTGATGAGAGTGGTTGTTCTATTTTGCATTTATCTATGAAGACAGGTATTGAGGAACACCTTCTTCAGTCTGGGCTAGTTTGGCCATGTGAGAGCAGAAGCCCGGGAAAGTTTTGTTATCTGATGTATACATCTGGTTCAACTGGAAAAACCAAAGGGTGTTTGTGGCACTGAGACAGGTAATACGAAAAGTCACTGGAACCGTGATACATGTGAATGACACCTTGCTGTGGGGTTATGAATTTAAGGATTGGCTTGATATAAAATTTGTTTTTTCTAATGAAGTCATGTTCTGCACCTGGTTTGTATTCTTTGCTCTGGAAGGCTTCATCACTTGAAGCCCATTAATTTCTATTCTGCTATCTTTCTCACCTTCTTCAACAGCTAGCTATGTCGACTTGCTTACATAATACCTGAAGATGCAAAACCCTAATCTACAAATCCCAAGTAAGGGAACACAATAGAGAGGGGAAATAGAGAGGTAGAGAGAAATTAACGGAGAGAGAAAGGGGCAGACCTGACATGCAAAGCTCTCTAGGAACATGCTACTGCTGCTTTTATGGCTAACATGCTCGATGTCACTCTCCTTCAAGCATCCAGCCACTCTGTTTATAGCTTGGATGATGGATGAAGAGGGGTGTTTGTAAGTAGTGCAAATAGGTCAAATTAAAACCAAGTTAGAAGACAAGGTGCAGACTGTGATAGGAGCGTCTGTGTTACATAGCCTGAAGTTACTCATACTAGTAACAACCTGTTAGAGTTATTGAGATGCATTAGTTGTTCATAAATTCAAGTTTATGTTTACATATGAAACATTACTATGAATAGAATACTGTAATTACTTACTATGAATACTATAATGATGTTCGACAAATCTAATAATTGGGTTCATTAGACTTGTTCATACTACGTGTGATATTTAGTCTCATCGATTGAACTTATTCACTGTTAGACTTCTTCTCCACACAATAATAATCATTAGCTTTTCAC
Organism: Agave tequilana; assembly: GCA_038442645.1. Lineage (NCBI taxonomy): Eukaryota > Viridiplantae > Streptophyta > Magnoliopsida > Asparagales > Asparagaceae > Agave > Agave tequilana. Next base: position 35,790 of record JAVJIF010019667.1, read on the forward strand.
GCTATGATAATGACTATTCTGATATTTTAGACCAGTCAACCTATGATATTTTGCAATTGAAGGATTTGACACACTGTCCTATTGCTATGATCAACGGCAATGTGGTGTATGCCATCAAACGACTTTTCATGACTCCCCAAACATGTGTTCAAGCCTAATACATATTATTTTAAGCACAATCTGATAGTTTTTTCCTGACCCAACATCAAGGATGATGTGTTTGCTTCTTGAATTTAACATTATGCATCTGTCAGTTTCTCAGCCTTGGTCTGATCAAATTTCAGAAGGCTCATGCCCAAGTTATTAGCTTGTGAGACATGTGAACATTCTCACTGTCAACCTTTGCATGTGCTGTGATATACTCTACAGAATGCCTTACAAATGATGAAAGATAAATTAATAGACTCTTGCAAGATTTCTATGTCCTTATTGTAAGGGTATAATCGTATATGTCAGCCAGACTTTGTTCTAACTTCTAAGGTTTACAAATTTTTTAATAGAAAAGAATTGTGCTGCCTTTGTAAAGTTTGGAGCTGAAGCCTATGCATGTCCAGTTAGTTGTCTTGCATACACCCAACATATTATTCTAATTCTGCAACACCTTGAACCATTTATTCATATTGGAACACACATTTTGAAAACGCATTTTGGTGTATACACACGCCAGCATTCAGTGGTGTATGTTGTTTGCCAATGGGTATTTTATTGGTTGATGAGACTAGAGAGTGAATAATTTCAAAGGTACAAACAAGAAAAGAAGATCAAGAATCTAAAAGATTTAGAATTAGTAAGATGTAATTGGAATAGTTTAAATATAAGTCCAACAAAACACAAAACATGATGAGTTAAGCATTTAAATTCAGGTCAAAATATATCAAATCATTACTTAGGATCAATAGTTCAACACGACAGTGAATTTAAGGACGACTTTGCAGGTAGAGCTAAAATATGATGGTGAATTCAGAGAAGTACTTCTATCTGGAATACCACGTGATCATAGAATACCCATAGAGTTGAAGGGAAAATATGTATAATGGCCACAAAACTGGCCATTCTTTCCGCTGTACAACCACTCCCCCACCCCAAACACCAACCCACAAAAGAAGAAAAAAAGAACCGCACACACAGACACCCTCTAAAAGCCCATACATATCCATCAATCCTGGCATGTGAATTGGGTTATGCTTGTGCTTTTCTTCTTTTACTTTCCCCCTTCGCGTGAAATGGGTTGGTGTTTTAAGTTGGGAGAAGCGTTCTATATGCCTTTGAAATTACAACATGCTGGTATACATGTTCACACTTCTGTTTGCATGCCTCTCATTTTATCCAGGTTAATCTTTTTCCCTTTCTTCAACCAGTTTTTACTAAATGTATTTTATTATGTTTGGGGCTTCTAAACAGATTTTGGTGGATGCAAGTTCAGTTTCCCTTATGCAGAGAGGATGTTTTATTGTTCAAGACTTCCATCAGTTTTGTTGATCATCTACAGGAGTTCCTTAGTGCTATGTTGACTAGTGCCACGCTCATTGTTCCCCCCGTTGGCGAGTTAAAAGCTAACCCTATGTACATTGTCAATTTGATCAAGGTACAAATACGTGCTACTTTTAGATAATTATTACTGGGTCATTTTGCCTTTTAGGCACATACCCTAGCACTCAGCCTGAGTGTTTTATGTAAATCATCTACACTCCAGCTTAATGTTTCTCTTGCATATTTCATAAAAATGCTTTATGCAGGAGGATCAATACGATAATTTTCAACACTATCAATAGTTTCTGTATTAGATGGGAAACTCATTGAATCAATCAGTTCTATTTTAAAAAAACACTTTATGCAAGAGAATCAACACAATTATCTACAATACCAGCTAAAGTTTCTTTGGGTTAGGCAGAAAACTCATTGGTGAGTTTCAACACAGGTTTTATCTTCTTTAACCTGTTTCTTCTTAGAACTTATTATGTACCTAAGTAGTTCTTTTATAAAAGAAAAACTAGGAAAGATGCTCCATGCGACTCAGTTTTTTGACTGATACCACATTAGTTTTGTAGCCAAAAGCTATGAACTGATACAGTTTTCTAGTGAGTCTAAATTATCTATGGAGTACATTTTCTCTGCGGTACTACTTTAATTTGAAATCTGGTGATAACATTTATTTGCATATACTTTGACCTGGAAATTTTCTCGTCCATATAGTCTTATCTCACTATTGAGTACTTATATTTTCAGGCATATGACATTTCAAGGTTGACTTCTGTTCCAACACTGATGAGGGCAGTTATTCCATTTGAGACCTCACAATGGATGCCAATTCGCAAGTCATTGAAGCTAGTGGGGCTTAGTGGGGAAGTTCTGTCTATATCTTTATGGAAAGTTCTGCATGAACTTTTGCCTGAGACCACCATTTTAAATTTGTACGGAAGTACAGAGGTCAGGTATTGATATTATTCTCAGGTTCATTTCACTTGTATATCTAGTTATAGTCTTTCAATTTTATCAGGTCTTCTGGTTGGAGTTTATTTCAAATGGCATGCTGAGAAATCGTAACTGCACCGACTTTTCATCTGAGCATCAGTTTCTGTTATTGCCGATTATTTTAGCCACATCAACCTCCTGTACGCTTAAATTGTAGAAAGCTAAATATTTTAGGTTCCTATCGTACATAGCTAGCAGATACAATGTTGGTAAGTTGCATTGGTGTCATGGATACAAATTCTATATCGAGCAGTTGGGGACAGTGATTTAACTCCTTGAGCTGGAAGCTTGCACATTGTATGCATTGCCTCTCTCTTATCTTAATTTTCTTGGATATTTTTCTTGTTCGGACCACTGGCCATTGGCTGAAAACATTTAAAATCAAACAACTTGCTTCCTCAAGCCCTTCTCATCCTAACATTGGAAATAGAAATGCAAAAGAATCTTTTGCCATATCCTGTGTGAACACATTTGTGAATGAGATTTTAGTTATCCTGATAGCTTTTAACTAAAAAAAAAAAAAAAAATCTTCATTTGATCAATAAAGGACTAACGACTAGGACCATACATGTTCAGTTTAATGCCTGTGAGTACAGTAGTCAGTTAGAATAGGGCAATTGTCTAGGCAAGGAGGGAATAACACAGTGGAATAGGGGATTCAAACTGGGCAATTTCGAATTTAATTACGTAAGAGGTTGCTAGCAACATTATGACATGATATTCCTTGTAGAAATTGCCTTTAATCAGTTTAACCCCTGAAATGTCATAATTACAGTGGAGAGGAGAGATCCTATGGGAATATAAAGTTGGTGACCCAATTACTGCCTCAGTTTATGTCGACGAGCATTCTCTCCTCACAACTGGGTCCTCAGATCCATGTGACAGGTGAAAGGCTACTTGTAAAAATAAGATTCTTTTAGGAGATTTCTCATGGATGAACCCGACAACTCACTCTCTTTTTTTTTTCTCCCAGGTTGGCCTGTGTTTGTAGCTCTTCTGGAAGATCCATGTGCTTAGGATCAACTCGAAAACTAAGCAAGAGAGATCTCTTCATGGAGAAGTCCACCAGAGCGAAATGGTGCAAGAATTCGCAGCCATGGACCTCCCAGGTGACATTTTCTCTTCACCTGTCATGATCAATGGCCGCGTCTGTATGACACGGAAAAGGGGGGCTGGCGTAACGTTTCCTTGAATCAGATGAAAGATTACAGCCGGCTTAATCTTCCGGTTACAAGGGAGGGAGAATATTGAATCTTGAATTCCCCTTTTGTTTAGTGCTGGGTTCTTCGTGTGGCGGTGGAGAGTGAATCTTGTTCTCCGTTGACCAGATGACCGTTCTGGACCGTCGAGGGATCTTCTCCTTGGCAGGTAGAGGGAGTAACTCAGCTCCGTCTACCAAAACTCTAGAAGAGGAGGTAGGCGAAGAGCGGCTAGTACTCAGTAAGCTCGCTGAAGGGTCTTCTCTCTCTCTGTCGATGATCTCTCCTCTTTTTTTTTCTCGGAATCTCTCCTTTGCCCGATAATCGTCCTCCTCCTTCAATAGTGAAGGGACTATTTATAGGGTTTTTAGGGGTGATCGTGCCCCCTGAAAACGCTCCACAATGAGGGGCCACTTCCCGCTACATGTGCGGTGACTGGCCCCTTATTTCGGGTAGTTGCAACTGAGACGCGGGTGTCGAGCCAACGCGTCCTGATGCTGAGACGCGGGTGTCGAGCCAACGCGTCCTGATGCTGAGACGCGGGTGTCGAGCCAACGCGTCCTGATGCTGAGACGCGGGCTTCGGGCCGACGCGCCTTGATGCTGAGACGCGGGGCTTCGGGCCGACGCGCCTTGATGCTGAGACGCGGGGCTTCGGGCCGACACGCCTTGATGCTGAGACGCGGGGCTTCGGGCCGACGCGCCTTGTTGCTGAGACGCGGGGCTTCGGGCCGACGCGCCTTGATGCTGGAACTCTGCTTTCTTAGTGGCTTGTCTGTTGGATATTTTTAGACAGTCTACAGAACCCCCTCCAAAGTTTTCGATATTCCGCAGTTAAATGGGACGGATTTCGGAATACTTTGGATTTTAGCCGCGTTCGCCTTTATGACTGGACTATTAATGCTCCGGGTTTGATCTTATCTGGAGTTGGCCTTTGTGAGTGTACTGTTGAACTCTTTGAAGCCATCAGAGTTGATCGTGTTGAGTGTCTAGATACACAGTCTAAACCTCCCCGATTGCTTTTAGTCTGTCACGAGTGCGCTTTTGACCAGGAGTGGTTGGCCTTCTGCTTGTGCCAGTGTACTGTTGAACTGATTTGCAGAAGCCGAACGCAGGTTCTTTTTGAAAAGCAGAGACTGCCTTAAAGACGCGACTGCCATGGGGTGCGTCTTTTTGGTGATAGGAACGCGACTAATATTCCATGAGGTAGACGCGATGTTTAGCCTGCTTGGGAGGACGCGAATTTTAGAGAGACGCGTCTTTTGGATGCAGACGCGATTTTCTGGACACAACGCGACTTTCTGGGTGCATTTATGGTGATGTTGACGGGGCATGTCCATCGGAGAGGCGCGGCATGTCCATCGGAGAGGCGCGTTCTTTGGGCGCGAATCTGTGCCATGTCATGATTACGCCGCCAGCTGGCCTGGGGAACCGGAGAGGTTTTCTCCGTTAGGCGCGCGGATTTCCCGGTTCATTAAATGAACTGCTCCACGTGTCGAATGATGACTCGCGGCGGGGTCACGACGCATGATCTTCTCTGTTCAGAAATGATTTGGTGTACACGCGTCACGTGGCGACTCGCTGCGGCGTCTATCGGGCCACACGCCGCGTATCTTCGCGAATCTTTGTGTCTATAACAGGCCACAGTTAGAGAGATTTGTCTTCTTCTCCGAACGCGCTTACTCAGAGATTTGAGAGAGTTCTTCTTCTCCATTACTGCTCATCTTCTTCATTGACCTCTGATCACCAATGGCACCAAAGGCCAAGCCGACCGCGTCGTCCTCCAAGGCGACCATTGCCGAGGCCCAAGGGGGCGCTTCCTCCGTGCAGGATGTTTTCCGAGGTAAAGATGCCATTTTGGCTAAGCTTCACCGTTACTGGAAGTTTTTAGAGAACCCTAAAAAAAAAACTCTTAACACAGAATATGAACCGGTTTGATTCTCAGACGCAGTCTCGGACGCGGTCTTTGAGTTGATAACCGAGGCGCGGGTTTGATGACCCAACGCCAGTGAACTCTGCACTTCGGGTCCTTCACTTGGAAATTTTCTAGCTGTGAAGGATCTGGACGCGGTCTTGGTTTGCAGAACGCGAATTTGATCCTTGCGTTCTGTGCCACTTGACGCGGATTTGCAGGTCTGGACGCGGGTTTTGATAACTTCTGCGTCCAGTATCTCTTCTGCGTTTGGACGCAGATTCGCAGGTCTGGACGCGAATTTTGATAATTCCTGCGTCCAGTTTCTCTTCTGCGTTTGGACGCAGATTCGCAGGTCTGGACGCGAATTTTGATAATTCCTGCGTCCAGTTTCTCTTCTGCGTTTGGGTCATGAACACTTAGCATTTTTCCTTGCTTTTTAATGAAGTATCTGACTAAGTGTCTTTTTCTTTTGCAGTGCGACATATTCCCGGCTCGCTCGCCAAGACACGCCACTTTGGTCATGTAGGAGGCGCCGACCGGGGCTTGACCTTCGTGCAAAGAATGAGTGTCCCAGTGACTGCTGACCAGTCGCCAGATCGCAGGGAGAGGCTCTCCAATGTTGACAGGAGAACCTTCCGGGCGCTTATGACCGATGCCGCATTCAAAACGGATGATGGTGTCAGGCTGGAGAAGCCTGCCTTCTTCTTCGGGGATCACGTCCATGACGACGGCCGTCGCGTGTCGGAAGGAACTTACAAATGGCTCCGTCAGATAAAGGGCGGAAGATTCTTTCTTCCGGATATGGAGAGGATGTTCCCGTTGTCCTACTTCCAACACATGTCCATCCCTCGGAAGATGGAATGGGACATTTCTCAATATGTCCCCGAAATCACCCTTGGTGACTTTGGCTTCCAGAAGGTAAACCGCTATGATAGTCATGACAGGTCAGCCGTCAGCCTGTTCCCTGCGTCGCGCAAGTCCGATGTTCCGGTCGGGGAGATACCACAGCTTGCCGCTACCTTCCTTAACTCGTTTATGGAAGCGGAGGGTGACTATCCTACCGAGTTCCGTGCGCATGGGTGGATCCGTTCTACGGGGAATATTTGGTGGGGCAGAATGGTGGGTTTCGTCCTTATCGAACTCAAGGAGCTGCTAGAGCGTGTGGGACTGTACCCAGCAATCAGGGCCGTGCAGTGGGGTATCCCACCAAGCTCTCATAATTTCTTCGGAGTCCTGGAGCGATATAACTCTCTGACGGGGACATTCTTCACCCCGGTTGGAGAGATGGGCCTGGCACTGCACGAGCTGCATGAGGTCTCGGGGCTGGTGTCAGGGGACATTCCTTATGAGGAATATGTCCCTACCACTAAGGAGCTCCACTTTTTGGAAAAAGAGTTTCCCGCAATATATGAGACCTACTGGGAGGTGATGTGCCACTTCCACATCTGCGGCCAGATAACTGCCTGGAGGTCAGGAGGAGTCAAGCAGTTGTCTTGGGCTTGTTATCTGTTCAACAATGTCCACAAGAAAGACCTCCCGATAATCCGACTGGTTCCCAGCTCCGATAGGGAAATTGAAGACAGGATCGACCAGGCTCCGAACAGCTTCTACACCACGGAGTCGAACGAGGACGGTTTCGACCCTGACTTGGTTTTTGAAAGCTTTCACCATCAAGCCCGGACTCCCATCTCTGATCGAGCACTGTTGGCGGGCTTCCTGATGTTGTGGTTGAAGAGATGTGTGGTGCCCACGCTGCCACACGAAGTTATTGTTGCCGACGTGGTATACCCGGCGGTGCTCCTGGCTCATGGCAGCCCCGTATCCCTTCTTCCGGCCGTAGCGGCTGGCATTCAGAGCGGGCTGCGGGCGTTAACCAAAAGTTTCTGCGAACCCCCGAAAACTGTTGATTCCCATGGAAAGCCATATGTTGACTCAGAGGGGAATCCAATGGTGAAGCGTCCCAACCCTCGGATCGAGCTGCCTTACACGTACCTCATGGCTTGGTATGTGATGCACTGCCCTTCCTTGATGACGGCGGCGCGTGGGGGTGCGGGTCATGTCCCATTTGTGCAGCGGCTGGAACGTTCGGAATGGTGTGACGCCTACATCTATTATGTTCGGAAGCGTCTATCAATCGCCACGAATTACCAGCTCAATCGCTGCTCTCCAGAGATTCCTGGTGTAGCTCTCGGGGAGCTGTCTGCTGATATTGCTGGCCGGGATGACTTCTCGCAACTGTCTGCGGGACTCTTCTGGTGGTTGATCAACATCCGGCCAGGATATGTGCTGTTCCGGCAAGGGACTTCATGCACTATTGAGCCGTATATGCCGAGTCGCTTCGCCCGACAGTTCGGCTACGATCAACTCTACGTCGGTAATCCCAATACTCAACTTGCCTTCGAAGGTAATCTGTTTGAAGGTGCTCGGGCCTGGTACTACAGTGTGGCCGGAGGGACGGGAGCAACATTCCGTCTACCTATCGAGGGGCCCAAGTGCCGTACGAGCTTCAGTTTCTGCACTTGGTACTCCCAAGCCAACCAGACACCAGATTTTGTTCCGGAGTTCTCATGCATTGAGAGCATCAATGCAGATCTCGAGGCGAGGTCGGAGTCTGGTAAACAGACGAAACTCATCAACCAGTACCTGAAGGCTCAGAAGGAGGTTGGGAGACGATCGAGGAGGGAGCCCCCAGCAGTGAGGGCGGAGCCGCGACCGGCAAGGGCAGAGCCACGAGCGACAAGGGCGGAGCCACCAGCCACGAGGGAGGAGCCGCGGGCAAGGAGGTCTAAGCAGTTGGCGAGCAAGCGTCGTCGACGCTCTGCTTCTATTGCTGAGCCTGTCCCAAAGAAGGTTCGGAGGGACTTAACAGCTGAAGTCTCTCAATCCGGAGACATCTCTGCTGGAGTTGAGGTTCCTCCTGAAGACGTCCCTGTTAGAGTTGAGGAACCGCCAGAAGATGAAGATTTCCCAAGCTTGGTCCGTGCTCCTAGGTCGCGCAGCAAGACCGTGGAGGAAGGGGAGCTTGTTGACGAGTCCACCGCCGCCGAAGAGGACGAGTCACTGGAGGTCGACATAATGACTGGAGGGGATGTTGAGATTGCAGGCATCTCAGCTCAACCCGAGCCTTCTTCTGCTCATGAAGGGAGAGACGAGGCACAGCAGCCGGGGTCTCCTAGCGTCTTCATTTCTAGTCCTAGGGCAGTTGATCCTAGTCCTACCACTGGGGTGATCGGAGGCAAGGCTCCTATTGCGGAGCTTCCTCGCGTTGCGCTGTCGTCTTCTTCGTTATCGGGGGAAAGCGCCTTTGAAGACGAGGTCGACTATGGCGATGAACCCGCTCTTCCTGATCAGAGCAAATTCTTCCACATCTCGGAGGCGGAAATATATGGGGGCGAGCCATCGACTGCACCATCGCTGGCGATTATCCCCGCTGAAGGTACTCTTTCCATCTTCCGTCCTAATTTCTCTTTACATATTTGAAGAGGATGTTCTAACATTCTTCTCTTATGTTGCAGGGTCGGCCGAAGATGCTGAGGCTACAACCTCCTCGCATATTGAGGAGATGGTGGTAGAGTTGACCCGGCCCAAGGGGATTGAGGTCTCGGCTGCTGAGATACCCTTAAAGGGGGCAGCTGTTGAAACTGGGGAGCCTTCCACTCTGCCAGAAGAGGAAGCAACCACTGAGGCTGAGGAGGCTCTCACTCTGCCAGGCGAGGAGGTTACTGCTGAAGCCAGGGAGAATTCTACCCCGCAGGATTCGACACCTCTGGACCTCCAACTTGGTAAGGCAGCTCTGACGTTTTAAATGTTTCGCTTTTCCATCATTGTGGCTGACGCTGCGATAACTTGCAGAGAGGACTGAGGGGGCTCAGGTGGAGAGTCCGATGGTTGGTACCCTTCCAGAAGGCCATACAGCTCAAGTCTCGGTGGAGGTTTCTGAGGAGGTTGTGCTTACTACTCCCTCATTGGTCGTGGAGGCTCCTGCAGAGGTAGTACCTCCGGAAGCGTCAGCGGCCGGTCTAGCTCTTGCCGTCTCGACGGCCAGCACGACTCTTGTGCGAGAAGATCCGCCTTATATTCCCTATCCTGTGACAGAAAAGGGGTCGGGAAGCTCCCTAGGTGGTGAAGACATGGGGGAACTGGCACGTCAGATGGTGCAGCAATTCTTCGCTTCGATGGGATCATGTGTTGATCTCATCTTACGTGGAAACAGCTCGTTCCAATTTGCCCAGACGCTTCTTAAAAATCTGGCCGTGAACGTCGAATTAACCGGAGGCCCTTCACTTGTCAAGGCGTGTCTACGGGTGGTAGAGCAACTGGGAGACTACCTGCAGGAGCTGGAGTCTTTGGAAGATGCTGGCTCTTTTAGTGAGGCCCAGGCCACCCTGACTAGGCTCCTAGCTGCTCAAGAACGAGAGCGACAGGAAGCGGAGGCACAAATCGCTGCAGAGATCCGCAACCTCGAATATTCCCAGGCTGAATGTCAGAAACTAGCTGGCGATTCAAGGGAATCCGAGCTTGTCATGCAGAGCACAGAGCAAGTCATCATCAGGGCTCGGGACACCATTGCCAAGGCAGAAGTTGTGCTTGCGCTCAATGAGGAAAAGCTTGCTACCATCAAAAAGCAGCTAGAGGAGCAACAAGCTGCTAAGGCGCGAGCTGAAGAGAGTCTGTCTCTACATTCTTCCAGGGTGGAATCTCTGCGAACGCAGCTGGCCGCAAGAAATTTCTTATCCGAAGAGGAGCTGCGGGACCGGGCTATTATGGAAGCTGAAAGGACGCGCCAACACGAGATTCACCGCCTTAGGGAACAAATCCGTACCTTGGCGAACCAGGACATTTAGCCTTCTTTTCTTTTCTCCCTTTTTTGTAAAGAAGAGGACACTCTGTTTAGAGTGTTTGTATCCACTTTTACTGTTATTATAAAGTTTGAAAAATTTTGCTCCATCTTCTTTGCTCAGCTGTAGGCGAATCCAACTCCTTGGTAACTGGCTGTGAATATTAAACTTAGGTAAGACTAAGTTCTGTTAATGAAACGCGGCCTTGACTCTGAGTCTTCTTAATGAGACGCGACAGTGATCCATAAAGTGAGACGCGGCCGTCAGTCCACAGGAACTTAGATTTACTAAGTCCTTTTGATGAGACGCAGCGTCAATCTCAGATTGATACGCGGTCTTCTTGATGAGACGCAGCATTGATCCATAAAGTGAGACGCGGTCGTCAGTCCATGGAGTGAGACGCAGCGTCAATCACAGAGTGAAACGCGGCTCTGAATAACGCGAATCTGTCTTGCTAAGAAAGACGCGGATCGAGCAGACACGGGATACGCAGCCTCGAGCGACTTTCCCATCTGCGTTCAATGCAGCATGACTTAAAAGATTTTTAGGAGATCTTTGAACGTCAAGTCTTCACTGTCGATTGGGGTTCCGGGTCATCCGTTGCTTCCCAAGGCAGTTATCCACGCGTCGGCCTCTCATTGGATTCAGGCGTTAATGCTCTTGCATGCAGAACCGACGCTGGCGGTTGAAAAACCGGCGCACTTCGACGGTTTCCAAAGCAGCGTTCCACGCGTCCGTTTTTGATTGGGTTTTGACAGTTGTGCGCGACGGTTCCGATTGATGCCCCATTAATGACAGTTATTAGGGACTGCCTATAAATAGAGTGCACCCTCTCCCTCTTCAACAATCCAACTTAGACTGTTTTCATTTGTTTTGCTCCGAGAGAAGTCTCGCCTTGAGTTATCTTTCAGAGAACCGTCTTTATGGGTGAAGGTGACCCCGTGGATGAAGATGACCCAGAGCTCTCATGCCTCTGTTTGGTCTCTTCAGAAGGAATCCTCTCTCATGTCATCTTGCGCACCCGCGTTTGGATGCAGAGAGGTCAACTCTGGACAGAGGTTTCTGCTGGTATGTCACCCCGATGATGTCCATAGCCTGTATTTTGGCATAGGCATCTGAATGAAATTCTGGTGCATTCCTATTCTGGAATTTGTGCTGGTGACTTGAACTTTTCTGAACGCGGGCTCTTGACGCTGGCTTTGCTCATGGCTATTGCCTTGGCGCGTTTCAGACCTGAATCTTGCAACTCCTGTTCACCCAGCAGAGAGATGGCAATTTTCGGCGTTTGAAGTTTTTCGCGTCTAGTACATTAGACGCGGGTGCAAACTGAGGCCGCGTTTGAATCCTGTGTGTGGCACAGTTTTGACTCGCGTCTGTTTCTGCCGACGCGGTGGTTTGACCGTGCGGGTTGTTCCCGCGTCTGAAGTCTTCAATGACTGCCGCGTCTGTCACTTAGTTTTCTTTGTTAAAGTATACTAAGTTTCAGATTTCTAACTCTCTTGTTTATTCTTTGCAGGTAGGCTTGATCGTCCTTTTTCAGGTTCGCTGGGCCCCGGAAAGAATATATCGGCTGGCGAACTTGCTCAATGTTCGTTTGTAAGAGAGTAAATTATGGTCCTCATCGTTTGTAAGGGAGTAAATTATATCTCTGACGAGGACCCAAATCTCGCCAAGGTCTCTTCAGATCTCCTGCACCACTCTTGCCTGATGGCAAGAGATGGTCAGGGTATGCATGACGGCGATGAGGTTCCGGCGGTTGCGGTGGCGGAGAGGATCCTCTTCCTCTCCCATCCCAGAAGTGACATCAAGGACAGTCCATGTCCTTTGGATGGCCTGCGGGGGAAAGATCAACTCTTGAACGAAGGGTTGCAGGCTCTTCTGTTGCCACCGGACCTCAAGAACACCATTGCTCCTGGCTTAGTCAGCTAGGGCGCTTTCGAAGTTGGCGTCGTGCATCAAAGTGCAATCGGTTCCAACAGTCGCCACAATTTGGCACTTCTTCAGACATCATGCACTTAGGATCAGATGCGGCTTCAAGGAGTGAGTACGGCCTCAGAGAGAGAGAGGGACTTCTTTGTACTCCTTAATTGTAACACTCAATCTTATTGTATAAGAGAGCGTTTTGTATCACTTTCATGTGTTTGGATATGAATAAAAGTGACACTTTTCTTTTTGCCTCTTTCTGTTGTCTTGAATGTTTTGTTTTAGAAGCAAAAGAATGATTTTGGTGGACCCGCCACTTTATAAAAGAAAGTGACAGGGGGAATGCGTACTCCCAGAGAAGGTGAACTTTTGTCAAGTGTCTGGGATTGACTTGATTCAAGGTCAGCTGGGGAATTTGATAAAACATTGTCAGCGGTGCAATGTTAACCTAACAATGTCTTTAGGTGGACCTGTTATTCTGTTGAAGAGAATAACAAGTGAAACTAGACCCGCGAGGAATCTAGTAAAGCTTTTACCGTTAGAGGTGTGATATTAACTTAACGGGTTGGAGATAGTCTTGTCAGAAGTGTGGTGTTAACTCGACAAGGATGTGAGTCAGAGGTGTGATATTAACTTAACTCAGAATGTCACTGTCATAGGTGTAATGTTTAACTTAACAGTGAGGTAATGCTAAAGGTGTGATGTTGAACTTAGCATTGGTCATCTCGACTTAGACGAGGAAGTCGAGGAACGGTCATGGCCATAGGTGTATTGTTGAACTTAGCGATGACTCGGATGCTAGAGGTGTAGTGTTAACTTGGCATCATGCATTTCAGCTTCGATATGGAAGTCTGAAGAAAGGTGACTATCAGAGGTGTGATATTAACTTGACAGGCACTCGATGTACTGCTTAGAGGTGTAATGTTAACTTAAACAGTAGTTTGTCAGAGGTGTAATGTTAACTTGACAAGAATTGGCTCGTGATAAGAGCAATTTGAGGACCTGTCATTCTATTGATGAGAATTGACAAGTGGAATTTGAAATGCCAGAGGTATAGTGTTAACTTGGCAAATTTGAGAGTTTGTTACTCTATGCAGAGTTAACAAGCCAAGTTTATACTCAAAAAAGAGTATTCATTACCAGAGGTATAGTGTTAACGTAGTAATGATTGCATTTTGTGGTCCTACCATTCTATGGACGAGAATTGGTAAGGGATTTTGGAGGAAAGAGTGGACTCAAGTCCACTTAGGATTTTTAGCAAACCCTCAGCTATCAACGGATTTGAGATGCCTTTACCAGCTACCGTTTGAGTTGGGCTAGCCATGCTATTCTCCTCAGCATGATGAGTTGTCGAAGACTTATGTTGGGCTTAGAAGCCAACATTTTCCTCTATCCTTAGCCGTCGGAGGCGTCGGATCAAATGGGAACGTGTCCCTTAGGATTTTTAGCAAATCCTCAGCTGTCAACGGGTTTGAGGTGCCTTTACCAACTACCGTTTGAGCTGGGCTAGTCATGCTATTCCCCTCAGCATGATGAGTTGTCGAGGACTTATGTTGGGCTTAAAGGCCAACATTTTCCTCTATCCTTAGCCGTCGGAGGCGCCGGATGTTTGATCAGAGGTGTACTTTTAACTTGATCAGAGGAAGAGTACTATTAAGGGTAGTATTTCTTCAAGAATTTGCCATTGATCGGCATCATGAGTGTATCGCCATTTGAAGTTATGAGGCGATATGACCCATTTGAGTAGACTGACTCTATCACAAATGGTCCTTCCCATTTGGGTTGAAATTTTCCTTTTGTCTTGTGCGTCATGACCATAGGTCTTCGGACGGCTAAGACAAGGTCGCCTTTCTTGAAAGTTCGCACTTTAACTTTCTTGTTGAAGGCTCTGGTGATTCGAGCCTGGTAGAGCTCGATTTGCTGTTGGGCTTGCAGACGCTTGTCGTCTAAGGCCTCCAGTTCCTGGAGTCGCTGTCGATGCTTCTCCTCGGTCGTCATCTCCGCTGTCAAGGCGACGCGTAGAGATGGAATTTGGATCTCCAGGGGAAGCACGGCTTCACATCCGTATACCAAGGAAAACGGCGTGGCCTTAGTCGGGGTTCGCACAGTTGTGCGATAAGCCCATAAGCATTCACCCAACTTGTCGTCCCAATCTCGTTGACTTTTTGAGACGAACTTTTTAAGAAGTTTGCCAATAGTCTTATTGAAGGCTTCTGCAAGACCGTTAGCAGCAGGATAATATGCCGTTGAGGACACACTCTGGATTCTGAACTTCGCGCAGAATCTCTGGAAAGCCTGGCTGATGAACTGGGGTCCATTGTTATAGATGATACGCCGAGGCACACCGAAGCGGTAAATAACGTGATGTTTCACGAACTTGATCACGTTAGAAGATTTTACCTCTTTCAAAGGGATAGCTTCGGCCCACTTTGAGAAGTAATCGGTTATCGCTAGAATGAACCGATGTCCTTTCGATGATGGTGGGCTGATAGGGCCAACCACGTCCATCCCCCACATTTCAAACGGCCAAGTAGAGGTCGTAGAGTGGAGGTACCCTGGTGCTTGATGGATGAAATCGCCGTGTATTTGGCAGGCGTGACATCTCTTTGCATAAGCGACAGCATCGGCGATCATCTTGGGCCAATAGTAACCCAACCTTTGGAGTCGATGTGCCAATTTCGGGCCGGGTTGATGAGCTCCGCACGTACCATCGTGGGCTTCTTTCAATACTCCTTGGGCTTCTTTTGATGAGAGGCATCGGAGCAGGATCCCGTCATGTGATCGACGATACAATGTTCGCGAAATCGCATTATAGTAAAATTTGGGGGCTTTCCTTCGGATAGCGGCCGCTTCCTTGGTGTCCTCAGGCAGGATGCCGTACAAGACATAGTCGATGTAGGGGAATCGCCAGTCTTTAAGCTCTAGACCGGTTGACACTTCAAGTGTTTTCTTGTCGTGATGATCTCCCGTTGACCCTGGGCAGTCTCCGAGTGAAATTTTTGGACAGTACAGGTCGTGGCTGTAGACGAATATTTTCTCCATTGCTCCAGCTGGAAGAGCTAGGGAGGCTGCAAGGGATGCGAGTGCATCGGCGTGCGCATTTTGCCTGCGCGGTACATGGTCGATGTAGAAGTTAGCAAACCCCTCGGCCATGCGGATAGTTGCGTTATAATAGGGTACTAAGTCTTCATGTCTGACTTCGTACTCCCCGCGAATTTGGCTGACGATGAGTTTAGAGTCACCGTATGCCTCGAGATTTTTAACGCCAATCTCATCGGCGAGCTGCATCCCGATCAATAGAGCATTGTACTCCGCCACATTGTTGGAACAAGGCTCCGTTAGCGAGACAGCTCGGGGGATCACATAATTTTGTGGGGAGACAAGTACTACTCCTACCCCCGCCACTACGTGTCCCTTTGGGCTTGTCCTTGATGCACCGTCGAAGAAAAGTTGCCATACTTGACTTTCGAACAACGTCTGAGTCAGGCAGACTTCGGCGGCCTCGTCTGGGAGATCCTCATAGAGTTTGGCTGCCCTCGGATCTGGGTGTTCAGCTAAGAAGTCCGCCACCGCTTGTCCCTTAATAGCCTTTTGTGGCAGAAAATGCATCTCATATTGTGATAGCAATATGGCCCATTTTGCCAGCCGGCCATTTAGTGAAGAAGGCTTTGTCATAAGTAACCTCAGAGGGTTGACTTTTGATATGACATTTATAGTCTGGCCTACCAGATAGTGTCGCATTTTCTGAATGGCGAACACTAGTGCCAAACATTCCTTCTCGATCGGGTTGTACCGATGTTCGGCTCCGATCATTGTTCTACTCAGATAGTAGATTGCCTGTTCTCGTCCTTGTTCATCATTCTGAGCTAGTAGAGCTCCCAGGGAATGATCCATTGCTCGGACGTACACCAGGAAAGGCTTTCCGGACACCGGAGCTGCAAGAACTGGTGGTTGGGTGAGGTAGTGTTTGATCTCCTCAAATGCTTTTTGACAAGCGTCGTCCCAAATGAATGAAACACCCTTTTTCATCAGCTTGGCGAAGGGTTGGCATCTCCCGGAAAGGTTTGATATGAACCTGCGGATGTACGCCAATCGTCCTTGTAATCCCCTGAGCTCCTTGAGGCTTCTGGGGGGTTGCATCTCTTGGATAGCGCGGACTTTCTCTGGATCCAAATGGATTCCTGTGGAAGTCACAACAAATCCTAGGAATTTGCCACTGGCTACCCCCAGGAAGGATTTGGTGGGGTTCATCTTCAATTGATGAGCCCGCATGATGTCGAAGACCACCTTCAGGTCTGCTATGTGATCACCTTTAGTGCGACTTTTCACCGCGATGTCATCGACATAGCATTCCACCGTTTTCCGCATTTGCTGATGGAAAATAGCGTTCATGGCCCTTTGGTATGTTGCCCCTGCATTTTTTAGTCCGAAGGGCATGACGGTGTAGCAATATACCCCTAGAGGAGTCCTGAAGGAGGTATGCTTTTCGTCATCGGGATACATCTTGATTTGATTGTATCCTGAGAACCCGTCCATAAAGGACATTCGCTCGAATCCACAAGTATTGTCAATCATGACATCTGTGATTGGCAATGGGAATTCGTCTTTGGGGCAGGCCTCGTTTAGATCACGGAAGTCGATGCAGATCCGGATCTTCCCATTCTTCTTGGCGACGGGGACGATGTTGGCTACCCAGTCGGGATGTTGTTCTTCCCGGATGAAGCCAGAATCGATGAGCTTTCTGACTTCTGATTGAATTGCCTCCATTATCTCTGGACGGAACCGTCGCTGCTATTGTTTAACAGGCTTCATGTCCGGATTGATGTTGAGGCGATGCATAGCCACTTGAGGATCAAGTCCAGGCATGTCCTCATAATTCCAGGCGAAGACATCTATATACTCTTGTACAAGAGATATTAGATCCTTCTTCTCTGGAGGCGACAGGCCGTCACTTATGAAGATGGGCTTGGGGTTGGTCTCATCTCCTAGGTTGATCTGAACAACCTTGTCATCTGTGGGTGGCTCACGCTGTTCAAAGCGGATATCCCAAAGAGCATTCAAATGTTTGATCCAAGGATCTGTATCAGGTTGGATCATTTCTTCAACTTCATCTTCCAGATGGCCTGTTGAAACCATGTTTACTGAAAGTTCCTTGAAGATGTTGCCGACACTGACATCTGACTCCCAAGATGATGTGTCTGAAAAGCAATCGTTGCTCGACGATTCTTGAGAATCAGAGGCTGATGGGACCGGAGTTGATACATAGCCCAACCCTCTGCGCGTCCGATGATAATAATCGGGGGCCTTCCCTTTTGGCACAAAGGATCGAAGTAGCGTCCTCCTTCCTTTGCCGAAGTTCAACCCGGGCTTGTTGGTTAGATCGTACCCCATTTGCTTCATCATTCTGAGTGCTTTCGATTCATAATGGTCGAGCTGAGGGGATTCCTCCTCGCTTTCCGATTCTTCGCGGGGCATCGGTTCAGACGAGATTCGCCCGAAAAGTATTGGTCTTTGGCCTTTTCGTCTTGCCGGAACCAAGAATATAGATTCCTGCGCATCGCCATTATCCTGGTATGTCCCGAAAGATGATTTTACTGGTACATGCAATGATGTCAAAGCATCCATTGCCGACCAGATGTCATCGTCTACGTCGGTAGTAGTATCCGACGGTATTGAATCGGATGCACACGCAGAAAAATATTCAAAGTCTAGACTTTCATTAATATACCAACCGCCTGCATCGTCGGTGGTATTATCAACATCGAGCTTATTAGTGCTCTTTACAAGTGGTTCTAACTCCCACAGGTACTTTTCTTACTCGGGCTCAGTGTCAGCCTCATTACCAGAGTCTGGCGCCTCCAGTTGCGGGGTTTCATCCACCGGATCTTGATATAAAAGGGAATTCGTGAAATAATTCTCGACTCCCTTGAACGGATACCTTTCGGCAACCAACGTTTGCACCTTCCCACTCGCGTCAATGTATTTCATGACTTGGTGAAGAGTGGAGGGAACGATGGAGTTGCGGTGGATCCATGGTCGTCCCAGCAGCAGATTGTAGGAAGTGTCGGCATCGATGACGTATCACGTCACCTCCGACTTGAGGCTCCCAATCTGGCACTTGAGCTTGATCTTCCCCATCGGACGGGTGCCGTTGGCATTGAACCCGTAGATGGTCGTCTGTGTAGGGCTCAGACGGTGGGTAGGGATGCCGAGGTGTTGCATGACCCGGCGAGGCATGATGCTCAACGCTGACCCTAGATCTACCTGAATGCGGTTCACCTCAGATGATCCGATGTAACCTGTGAAGTACAGGGGTCGATCATGCTTCCCTTTCACCTGCATATCATCTGCCGTGAAGGTGATGCAGGGGGCATTCTGGGAAGCGTGGAGGCAATCCTCTACATCTTCCTCCTTCGGCACCTGGGTCATGAAGACCTCAGCATTTGCCAGAGCTTCTTGCAGAGCTTCCCTGGTCGACTTTGATAGTCTAAGAAGTTCATACAAGGTAATGCGTGCCGGAATGTTGGCCAGCTGAGCCAGGACATCAAAGCGGTAAGGTGCCGAAGACCCTTCCGCGATGCCTTTTTGAAGGGCTCGAGAGAATCGAGTCTCCCTCTGCTTCTCCACAGGTGGCTTCGTGGAGGGCCTAGTTGGCTCTGCAGCCGGTTGCGGAGGGTTTACCGCCACTTCGCCGTACTGCTTCAAGTAGGGTTGACCCGAACGAGTTCCCGTCGTTGGTTGGTTGGGCTCTGCGGCCAAGACTATCGTTTCCTCCTCTGAGTCGGTCAGTGAGGGAACATCATCCTCTGCTTCTCGGGAGGAGGCACATACCACATGACAGGACGAACCTTTTGCCTTGCCTTTGGACTTCCTGTTGGTCACAGTAGTCCACTGTTGTTCATCGACGAGGTCAGGGTGGACCCACATGGTTTCCCCCTGAGGTGTAGGGACGGCTACCAAGCCCTTCTCCTGCTGCTGGTGAGGGTCTGTGTTGACCACTCTTAATTCTCCCCTTGGAATAGGAGTTACCCCCGCAGGCGCTGGAGGTTGTCTCCCGAACTGGAGAACCGACGTCACATTGGCCGTTACCTTCTTCTGCTCTGGTCGGAGTTTTAACACTTCCGCGTCAATCAGAGCCTGAAGAATGTCCTTGAAGACGTAGCAGCTTTTGGTAGGATGTCCCAACATCCTGTGGTACATGCAGTAGTTGGGATTGTCGGTCTTGCCGACTTCTTCCGGGCGCCTAATTTCAGGGAGCTTCAGTCGATTGCTCTTGTTAAGTAGCTTGAAGAGCGAATCGACGTGTTCCTCCTTGAAGGAATACTGCTTGTTGGGGCGTGGCTGGCTTGAAGAGCCACTTGCCCTGCCTGTTTGAGGTTTGGTGGGAGATTTGGTCTCCGTCGCCAAATTATCCTTCCGCTTCGTCTGGAGGGAGGTGTCTGGTGCCGGTGCACGCCTTGTCGACCTTTCCGGCCGCAGCTTGCCTTCCTCTGCCTTGACACGGGCAACAATCTCCTCAGCCTGTTCACCTTGTTGGACTAACTGCTTCCAGGTGCGGCTTTCAGCAACTCCTATTTGAGCAAGGAGTGAGGTTTGGAGATTGTGGCGGCATGTTTCCACCAGGGTGGCCTGGGTCATACCGCTTGGGCACCGGAGTGCCGTGTTCCGAAATCTTTCCACGAAAGATTTGACGGACTCCCCTCTCCGCTGTTTGGTAGCTAAAAGGGTGGGCATCGTGACTTCGGAGTCATCTTCGAAGAAGCGTGTCAAGAACAGCTTCTCTAGATCCCCCCAGTTCTTGATAGAACCCTCCGGGAGCTTCATAAACCACTCAAAAGCCAACCCTTTCAGGGTGCCGATGAACAGTCGCGCCAGGATGGCGTCATTATCTACTACATTCCCGGTCTGGGATTTGAAGTAGTAGATGTGCTGGTTGGGTGACCCCTTCCCGTCGAATGCTTGGAGGGTTGGAGCCTTGAACTTAGGAGGGTATGGAACTAAGTCCCACTCAGCCGGATAGGGCCGGACCACTCCAGCTTCTTGGAGGTCCTTGCGATTGGCAAGGGCCTCGAGGCGTCGTTCCAATTGACTCATCCTCTTAGCATGAGTCTTCTCCTGGTCTTGGTCGCTTCTTGCCTGTGACGAGGGCTCGGACACATCCGAGGTAGATCGTCGTGTCTCGTTGGAAGGTTCGGAGGGTGGGCTTCCTCCCTTTCTCCCTTTCCTCTTCGGCCGTCTAGGAGGAGATCTCGCTCTTTCTTCAAGCAATTTCTCAAGCATATGCTTGAGGGAGTCAATGGATCTCTGTTGAGAGGCGATTATATCCATCTGGCGCTTCTGCGTCTGCTCTAAACGCCTGGCCGTCTCCTCAGGAGTGTCTGCCATGTAGGCGGAAGCCTCCTTCTCGACGGAAGAGTTTGAAGCCTGCGACTCCACTACAGCGGAGTGAGAATCACCCATTCTAATGCCGCGGGCTAAAGCATTATAGTCAATTGGGGGAATGGCCCCCGTCCGGGTGCGAGTGTGTTGATACACCCCTTCCGGCTCAGAGTCAGATTCCTCTGAGTTGACCATTGGTTGTTTTCCCTTGCTTCTGCTAGTCATGTTTGCAGTAAGCTCCGGGTATTCAACATCCGAAAAGGTTCTCCTTCTGTGGGAGCGTCTTCTTTTGGCTGACGGGGGAATCAGGGTCAGCTGTCTGATTAAGGACTGCTGGTGCATGCCTGATCCATAATGGCATCCAGAGAGCATATGGATGAGCTGTTGACAGCAGCATGACGAAGTGGCTTGATTGGCACTTCTTTTCCTTGTCAAATAATCCCTCAAATCCGTGGGAGGGGGATTAAAGAGACTGGTCTCGCAACGTCGAAGACGGGAGACAGTCATGTGCTGACGCGGCTGTATGACGCGCACGCGAGTCTCGCGTTGCTGCCTGATGCGTTTGGGCAGAGTTGCTTGAGAGAGAGCGGGCTGCTGGGCCCCATGCCTACGAGTGCGTACTTCCTGCGTTTGAAAAGACGCGGAGGTTTCACCCTGGCGTTTGATGAGTTGGTCCTCAGAGGACTCAACTTGAGGAGTCTCGCGTTTGGGTCGCCAAACGCGGATCTCACGCACTGGACGAGGTGCGGGCAAGGCATCAGATTGTACGCCGCGTCCACCCCCAGTCAGACAACCAATGGTTCCGACTTGGAGTTGACGCGCGCGTCTCCTCTGTCGACGCTCAGCATTCCGGTTGCGTCGTGGAGGAGGGGAGAAACCAACAACCTCCTGGTTTACAGAACCAAGAGTGTTCACCACGCGGGTCTCCTGGGAGACGTTGACGCGGGTATTCTGCGCGACGCGGTTGATCGCAGCAGCAGTGGTGCCTGGAACCACGCGGGCCTTCTGGGAGGCGTTGGCGCGTGTGTTCTGTGCGACGCGGTTGATCGCAGCAGCAGTGCCTGAGGTCACGCGGGCCTTCTGGGAGGCGTTGGCGCGTGAACTTGTCTTGGCACAGTGAGCATCGGCACCCGGCAGAGCCTCAGATTGGGCTTTGGGTAGCTTTTCAGTTGAGATCCTGCGGCAGACGTGGGTCTTTGGGCTCTTGGAGCCAGAAGAGAGGAACTCTTCATATTTCGCCTGGTCGAACTCGACAACGAGCGTTTCGACCATCTTCCCCTTACGGAGAACATCATCCTGCGCCACGATCTGTTCGTCAGTGACGAAAGTAGTCCCCAGCGGAGTCGCCATCTCTTGTATGACACGGAAAAGGGGGGCTGGCGTAACGTTTCCTTGAATCAGATGAAAGATTACAGCCGGCTTAATCTTCCGGTTACAAGGGAGGGAGAATATTGAATCTTGAATTCCCCCTTTGTTTAGTGCTGGGTTCTTCGTGTGGCGGTGGAGAGTGAATCTTGTTCTCCGTTGACCAGATGACCGTTCTGGACCGTCGAGGGATCTTCTCCTTGGCAGGTAGAGGGAGTAACTCAGCTCCGTCTACCAAAACTCTAGAAGAGGAGGTAGGCGAAGAGCGGCTAGTACTCAGTAAGCTCGCTGAAGGGTCTTCTCTCTCTCTGTCGATGATCTCTCCTCTCTTTTTTTTCTCGGAATCTCTCCTTTGCCCGATAATCGTCCTCCTCCTTCAATAGTGACGGGACTATTTATAGGGTTTTTAGGGGGTGATCGTGCCCCCTGAAAACGCTCCACAATGAGGGGCCACTTCCCGCTACATGTGCGGTGACTGGCCCCTTATTTCGGGTAGTTGCAACTGAGACGCGGGTGTCGAGCCAACGCGTCCTGATGCTGAGACGCGGGTGTCGAGCCAACGCGTCCTGATGCTGAGACGCGGGTGTCGAGCCAACGCGTCCTGATGCTGAGACGCGGGCTTCGGGCCGACGCGCCTTGATGCTGAGACGCGGGGTTTCGGGCCGACGCGCCTTGATGCTGAGACGCGGGGCTTCGGGCCGACGCGCCTTGATGCTGAGACGCGGGGCTTCGGGCCGACGCGCCTTGTTGCTGAGACGCGGGGCTTCGGGCCGACGCGCCTTGATGCTGGAACTCTGCTTTCTTAGTGGCTTGTCTGTTGGATATTTTTAGACAGTCTACAACGTCTTTGTCAGCTGTAGGGATGATTTTGTGCACTGTATATCAATTTTATTACTTGATTAGGCACATATTTCGTGTACATTGACCCACACTGAATGAGTTTTCATATCAAACAATGTTGGCTTTACTCGGAAGAGAGAACAAAGAAGGAAAACTTCTTTCCATAGGTAAATTGACTTTGATTGTAGTCTCTAACAACAGAAAATATAATTTCACAAGTACATGAAAAAGCTACATGCATTGTTTAATCCCATGACTGCAGTGAATACTTAAGCAACGTCCTTCAAACTTGCAGTTGCATCCCCTTCATTGATCAGCATCTCCATCATCAAATCATTCCAAGTATCAATAGGCCCTGGCAAGCACCAGTGGAGGCAATCATTCTGGACTTTCGCGTTCTTGTCTTTGTCGAACGGGTGGAACTTCATATACGGACCTGGATGCCCGTCTGGCCTCAGCAGCGAAAGATGGTGAATGTCGAGAAGTTTCATCCGAATCCCTTTCGCAGCTCCAACAGCAGCTGCTTTGCCGAACTCCTCCATATTGATCCCATAGTTTCGATGGTCTATGTAAGTACCATTGTACTCACCTTCTTTGTATGGCGTAGTCCTGTTGCAAACACCTCCATTGAACCACTCCCCATACGCGAAGTGGTTGGGTGACCATGTCCTGAAAACTACGACAGGCTTATGATCAGACGCTGTGATGAAGTTAAAAGCCATCTGCAATGCTCGGCGATAAGGGTAGAAGATCCCGAGTTCCTTGTGCTTGCCATGGCAAGCATGGCAGCCAACAACAGTGTTGTTTTCTTTAAGGATCATCGACAGTCCAAACCACGATCCAGCAGCGATAACTACATAGTCGTGCTTATGACACTCTTCCGTCCATTTGGCTTCAAGCGTGTCTAGATAGAGATCGACCTTCACCTTTGTTAGAAAGTCCGCTTTGAGGAGGAACGGAGCCCAGTATGTCGCCAGAGTGAAGTTGTGTGAGCGGAAGTACCATGTCTGGGACTTATACACCTTGTCATGGTAGATATCAACAGGTTTCTCGACCTGACATAAAAGTTATGCATATAAGTTATCACTTCTTGTTTCAAAAACTGGAACTATAGCATCTACATTTTATGCACCTGAGACAGAATGCAAAGCAGTGACTGCATCTGGTTTCGCAGAAGAGAGTCTCCGACCATAGCCCAAGACTTGCCGCGCATAGAATTCAAGAATTTCTTCGGATCGAAGGGAGGTAAGTTGCAATTCTGCGGCTTCCACCTCCAGAAGAGGTATCCAGTGTCTGGTCGCCCGTTCTTCATACAATTCTGGTGCTCGTGCATGAACTTGCAGCTTGTGTTGGTGTAAGGAGGCGGCGAAGGATTCTGAATCCACTCCCCGCGGAAAAGATCACAGTTCTGTCCTGCATCTCTCTCGATCGTGTTTTTCAATCAGTTTTACAATGGAAATTTCCAGTCTGTCTTGCGATTTGTTACAAAATACTAGTTCCATACCTTTCTGAGAGATCTGTGAACTCGCGATAGCAGGGGAGGAAGTAACAGACACCAGAAGGCCAGCCACAAGCTTAAGCAGTATGTACTTCTTCTCCAACTTCACTGTGCTCGCCATCGCCATATCTCTGTCTCTTTTAGACAACAAGATGAATGCGGAATTCGAGGGGGGAGAGAGATCGGTGTATATTAAAAGGAACAAGAGATGGATATGTCAAATTATGCATCAGAGAATCCAATGAATGTAATGAGAAACAATGACAAGAACTGAGCAGTGTATATGGTACCAGCTTATCGATCATTAGCAGTGAGTTGTACAGATCTTGGATCCTATTATTAGTACACATTGAGAGCATATGCATGGCTCGAATCTTACACAAAAACTAAGTTATTGTTGTTGGGACATTCTACACAAAGGAAGGATGTGGACAAAGTTTTCTCTGTCTGGACCTGTAGCATGTTTAGTAGATGAGATGCTCATTCGTGTCCATATGGTTCATGCATGCCATATAAATGATTGAATGCTTAATGTTTTATCATTGTAATTGGAAGTTTTTGATAGATGCTTCCTTTCTCTATTTGGCCCCAACTCACCCAAAGGTTTTTTTGGCATTAAAGACTAATCTTCAATTTTGTGGCGTAAATTATCATATAATTATACTATGGTTGTGATTTGAGTTGCACAATGAAAGCACGCTTGAGAAATTGGAGGAAACTAATTGCAGATTTGATGGTAAGTGTACAACGATGGTCATGGTTGAAAAGTGGCCTCTCGTAAGGGCCTCAATTTTAAGTTCACAAAACCATGGGTGTTCAGTTTGATCAGCTGGTCAGATTTTGGATTAAGGTTGCGGATTGACTTCATCTTCGAAGGGCTTTGGACTGGAAGCCAAAAAAATTTAGAGTTCAACTCTATAAGTTACAAATGTTAATCATCTACTGGTTATCTTGTAAATTCTAAATCTCACTCCAAAAATTTCTCTAAAGCCCCTGAGCTTTAATTTTAGGTCCTTAAAAAGTTAAATTCCTGACTTATGCATACCTTTTTTAGGGTAATAATAAAGTTTTCAACGGAACAAATTCAAAAAGGAAAATTGTAATTTTGACAAATCTAATTTACGTCAACGTTGAGGATCTATTTGCAGAACTTTTGCAACATATTTTTACTGTAGTCTTTGTTATGCAAGAGCATATAATTATTAATATCAAAAGAAACAAAAATTTAATACTGGATCCAAACCTAAATCAAAAGCACATAGAGAAGAATCAAGCTCTTTGTGGAATAATTATTGTAGGTAATGCCAAGTTCTAAGTATCATCATATATGGTTAAGCGCTTATTGATCTTCATTTGGGATAAATCTTGAGGTTATCACACACAAATAAATAAACATAAACTAAAACTGATTGAATGTATCCCTTTCCCTACATCTGTGGTCAAAAAATTGTACCATTTATTAACATTATAGCGTCCAAGAAACAGGATCCACAACAAATACCAACTGTTTCAAATATCGGCCGATACACCGATATATCGGCCAAAATATTGTTATTTTATCTAAAATGATACAATAAATATAAAATTTTACCGGATATCATTTAGGACCGATATAAGCCGATATATCGTCACGTGGCCGATATAAACAACCGATATCCTACATAAAAACATCCGATATATCACCACGTTAAGAAGCTTCTACAAACACGCTTTTGAGAAGCTTCTACAAAAGATAAGTATTCCCTAAGTTTATGATCATAAACAACTTTTAAGTAATTTCATATAATTTATGTAAACAATCACATGTATATTCTTCCTCCAGTATGACGTTCGATTTGACGTCCGAGGGTGAGGGTGGTCTACGATCAGGATTTGAAATTCAGTACCGTATCGTTATATATCACCCGATATCTGTTATATATATCTTTGCTGACAGATATCTCGCCGATATCCGATA
The DNA here is from genome assembly GCA_038442645.1 of Agave tequilana. Lineage (NCBI taxonomy): Eukaryota > Viridiplantae > Streptophyta > Magnoliopsida > Asparagales > Asparagaceae > Agave > Agave tequilana. The sequence goes on from JAVJIF010019667.1 coordinate 62,175, forward strand.
TTTAAAACACTACAAAAACCACAAAGAACATTCATGCAAAATTGTTACATTTGGGACATCTGGATCCCCAAAATTCAAACACAAATGAATTTCAAGAGGAAAAGACTATCTAGTAAAATTTTCAAAGTTTATAGCTAAGAAAATAAGGTAACAAAATCGATTATAAGAAAATCTGGCTGTTCACATATGCTGTTAATCTTTAAAAGCTTATCACTAGTGCGAAAAGTCCTTCAGTTAATCTCCCACCTAATGCCCTCCTCTTTCAAGCCAGCAGCTCCATTTGACGAAGAGAAGACTCATTCAATACACCTCCATATGCTGCGATCATCAGATTGTTCGTAGAGTCTGCACCAATGAGCAATAATCCCCGTTTATCAAGTTGAAAATTTAGCACATGTAACAAAACACAAATATTTTGGCTCATCTGCATTGTAAAATAAAAGATTTTATAGATTAAAACAAATTCAACTTCAACATTGATAATTCAAAATCATAAGAGAAATCATAGTTGGTCCATGTGTCCTATACTCCTATGAGTCCAATGCATGGTTGTTCTGACTCAGAATTTCTGATAACCTTAAGCCACCTCTCATGGTCTCATATTTAGATTTCTTATAGCAAATATGCAAGTGTGTATATGTGTGAGTCAAGTGCTCCTAGTAGGTCCCCTTAGATTGTAATCTAAAGAGACGGCTTAAAACTCTAGCATCCCGATTTTTTTTTTCACGATCCGATCGCACATTATCATATTCATGTTATAAGATGTACGCATATGAAAAATCACGTGATTTGAAGTTCATTTACTCATTGATCTAATCGTTCCATTTTGTTTTACTGTTTAAAAACCGTTAATGTTTGAACTCAAAGAAAATAGAGTAAAATTTCAAATCACGTGAATTTTTATATGCGTACATCTTATAACATGAATATGATAATGTACGGTCGGATCGTGAAAAAAAATTGAGATGTTAGAGTTTTAAGCCATCTCCTTAGATTACAATCTAAGTAGACCTATTGTGAGCAATATATATAATAGGAGCAATGTGTGTGTGTGTGGTGACAATCCAGTGAGAAAGCAGAGTTAGGTGAGAAGACGAGAAGGGAGCACATGAGCCGTAGGATTATCTTTTGGGTTGTTAAGATTAGTTTTTGAGTTAGTTGAGTTAGTTTTGGGTTGATAAATTTAGTTTTTGGGTTTTAATTTTATTTCCTCCAAATCTAATCTCAACCACCCAGAAACTAATCCGACGGTTCCAATACTTCCTTTCTCATCTTCTCACGTAAGCTAGCTTTCTTACCGGATCATTACCCCACCTCTCTCTCTCTCTCTCTCTCTCTCTCTCTCTCTGTAATCTTCAACTCAAGGTCTGCACAAAAACATCAAAACTCTTGATTTTGCCACTAGTTATACCATCTTAGACTTCTCAGAAATGAAGAATACTATTTTATTACAGTTGTGTTTCAAATTTCTCCGCATGCAAAATTGACCAAAATACAATTGGATATTTGTCACATATGTTAATATTTGGTTCGTGCGCTCTCTTGAAGAATCAAAGAAATGTTTAGTGTACCTTTAAATGAATGATAAATGATCCAAATTCTGGAGAAAAATCTGACATGGCAGCAACCTGTTGACTGAGAACTGATGATAATATAACTGCAATTGCAATTGTAATAATTCATGCCAAGAGTCATGTTAACCTAAAGAAATGGGTTCACACAGAATGAATGCAAAAGTTACATGAACACTATCATGCTCAGCAGTGTACAAGGAAAACACCAAACTGTTACCTATCTCCATCTTACCTCCACACCAAAAATTTCAAGATTCATGATTGTCTTTGAGGGGTCGTGCATTATGCAAAAAGAGGGGGAAAAAAACGAAAACACAATATGTTTGGAGAAACTTTTGGAACGAACAAACAGGAATATATATATATATATATATATATATATATATATATATATAGAGAGAGAGAGAGAGAGAGAGAGAGAGGTATGTACCTCAGCCGCCAGCTGAGAGACTCTCTCAGCTGGCACTGCGACTCTGGTCGCATTCCTAAATAATTTAAGATATTCTCAGTTTAATTAGTACTGCGATCATAATAGTAGTCCTCAAAAAAAAAATATTGTGATCATGGTAGCAGTTCTCACAAAAAATACTTTGACTATGGTAACAGTCCTCACAAAACACTGCGACCATGGTAGCACTGCGACCAGGATCTGTGACTGAGATTCAGCCACGTCGCCTCCAGCTGAGAGAGTCTCTCAGCTAGCTGAGGTACATTTTTCTCATTCATATGTGTGTGTGTGTGTGTGTGTGTGTGTGTGTGTGTGTGAAAAATGGGAATCAGCTGACACAGGAGACAACTTTGTCCTATGTCGCACTCAAAAATCAAGTTTTGATTGAATTTTCAAGATCCGACCACACAATATCATCTTCATGTTCTAAAATATACACATAAAAAATCATCTGATTTGGAGTTTGTTTACTCTATTTTCTTTGGGTTCAAATATTAACAATTTTTTAACAGTAGAATAAAATGAAACGAATAGATCAATGAATAAACGGACTCCAATTCACTTGATTTTTTATATGTGTACATCTTAGAACATGAAGATGATAATGTGCGGTCGGATCGTGAAAAAAAATTGGGAGATATGATTTTTGAGTGCGACATAGGTCGGAGTTGCGTCCTGTGTCAGCTAATTTACATATGCCCCCCCTTCTCTCTCTCTCTCTCTCTCTCTCTCTCTCTCTATATATATATATATATATATATATATATATATATATATATATATATAGCGAGTTGATCCCCTAAGAACGGTTCTCACGAATTCATGTGAGAACTTTCACGTGGGCCGTCGGATCTGATAGAGATCTAGTTTTATTTGATTTGATCTATCAGATCCGATGGCCCACGTGAAAGTTCTCACAGAAATCCGTGAGAACCGTTCTTAGAGGATCAGCTCCCTATATATATATATATATATATATATATATATATATATATATATATATATATAATAAAGTGGCAACTAGCAAGTCATTGATATAGGTAAATAATGGATGGGAGAGAGCAAGCAAAAAAGCATGAGAGCCAACATTGTCAAAAAAATGACATAAGAATTCAGTGATTTGTAAATCTGATTAAGTGATCACAAAAGACTAATGAGCTGAAGAAAACTCAGGGAAAAAATATCAATTATTGCTAATATTAAAAGCATTTACGAGAAGGCTGTAAAAAGCAGAGGAACTACTAAATTATCCCAAGAACAAATAACACAGATTCTCAACGAACGCAACTTTCGTTTGCCACATATGAAATCAAACTATTTACAAAGGACTTGGAGAAAAAAAATAAACTTCCTTGTGAGTCAATACGCTGTGTCCTGCAAGAACCATAAATAACCTACAATCTCACCTACAAACCTTGGTGATGCAAAAAAGATCAACCATGCACACGGTGTGAACTTAGCTGTTGAAGCAGCAGAGTTTCATGTGAAACCATTCTATAATAATCCACATAAAAAAAGAGCATGCACCCTGAGCATAAGAGGTAAAATGGAGAGAAGCAGAACAGTAGCCATGGCTGTTTACCTGACCTCCAGTCTCTTTATGGGTCTCCTGATTGTCTCAACCTCAGCCCTTGATGAGAGCCAGCCGGACAAAGACATCATCACCACAATGCAGGAGATGCAACGGGCCAGCTATTTCACCTTTGAGATGCTGCTCAACATGGTGCACGACAGGATACCACGTCACACCACTTTCCTACTGCCCAGTGACCGCGCTCTGTCAAAAGCCTCGATACCTGAGAACAAAACTCTGGAGTTCATATTGAGGCATTCAATCCCATCAGCTCTTTCGTCCGATTATCTTTTGCATTTCCCAAATGGAACCTTTGTTCCGACACATCAACAAGATTATGTACTTAAAATAGTCAAAAGAGGAGCGAAAGGATTTTACCTCAACAATGTTCAGCTTGTTCACACAGATATCTGCACTGCTGGGTCTTTCTTTAGGTGCCACGGAATATACGGAGTTCTGACAGAGGACGACGGAAAAATTACACCAACCTGCTCCCAGACAAATCCGCCAACTGAAAGAGCAGTAGGACCAACTCCAGGCCCCTCTCAGCCATCTCCACCACCTTTGATAGGCTCACAAGGTTTGGTTCCAACAATTAGTCCACCACTTGAATCAAATGATGGGACCAGTAAATCAGGTTCTTCAGATAGGATTTGTCAAGGATTAGTTACCACTATAGTTTTATGCGTGGTGTCGACGATGAAGCTCTAGAAGAGGTCAACTGGTTGCTTTCATGCCATGGAAGACATACCCCCTCCTCAAGATATCTGTTTTTAAATGATTATTTTATTACCAAAGCACCATTGGTGATACCATCACAGATGAAGCTTCAATTTTGAAATGTTTATTTCTGTCAATATTGTCAGGAAAACAATAATACCCAATGTCAAAATTATCATACCTCAATCTGTCTTCATTTTCTCAATCCACAAACTGGGGTAAAGCACCTGCCTGTATAAAACAGGAAAAAGAGATCAAAATTAATTAGCACAACCACAAGACCCCCGCCTCTATCTAATGTTTTAACAAATAATCAAATCACAAAAGCCTCTAGATTCATGAAATTAAAACAAAAAACATAAATTCAACAAAACCAAAAGAATATACGAAAATATATATTATTAATTGCAGGAATAGCTTTTATACCTGAAAGGGAATCAGAAATGCTCATCATATTGCTCTCAAAGCCACCACGACACAACCCAAGCTGGGTTCCAAATGTCTTTACAGTTCATAACATTTGGTCAATCGATATATAAAAAAAAAACCTTGAAACTCTTAAATCTGCCAGAGATGGCTTATATTATGCCTAAAAATATCTTTCACATTTTTGACAATGAAACATGTTGACAATGAAACTTTTCTTACACGTTTGTGGAAGGCTTTATATAAAGAAGGCTGACAACACTCCAACAATTTGAGATATGTTATGTAAATCACTGCATACTAGTGTATGCTGTCAGACTACCACTAGTATGCCTAAAATGCACGTGGCTGTCACATCACAACTTTAGTTCTTTACATTGCAAACCATATACACTTAGCAGTGTGCCTTCAACTATAATGTAATATATTACAGAATACTCAATGATTAATTAAGTCTCTAGCTGATACATCACTTAATCAGAGAGTTACAGATAGATCAGACACAGACAGAATACGTAAATGAGAAAAGGCAACTAACATTACTTCTAACAGTAAGAATCAAACTGGGTTCCAACCAACATATCCTGTTTGAGCTTGACTGTTAAAAGACCAGTCAAGGCAGAAACTATACCAGGAACCATGCCTACAGGGGTCAGTATTGACATCGTAGCTATCTACTGACAATTAACTGCAGTAAACTAATCCTCATTTTCTCTGAACATACTATGCATTGTGAGTGAGCATATATCCAGTCAGCTCTGATCTCCAGGAATGGCTTGAAGCATGCACATTGTTAATGACCCTCTCCTGTATTATTTTCTGCTGCTTGCACATCAGAAGCCAATGGCCTTTGATGGTTGTCATCAAGAGAATGTTGCCCATTTCTGTCAGGCCTTGAATCTTCTGCTCCTGTCGGTGTGTCTCCAAGTTTCTCCTGCAAAAGTTGCAGAGAAATATTAATGACTATAAGTAGATAAGTTAAATACCAGACCAGGATAAACCATCACCTTAAGAGAGTTGTTCTGAGAAAGAAGTTGATCACACTCCTTCCTGATCTGGTTTAACTCTGTTCTAAGGGAAGCATTTTCCTCTTTCAAAACATCAACACGCTGAGCCAGCTCTTCACACTCAGCCTGAAACTCATAACCACTAATAATTGATGCCTTTCTTTTCTTTCTTTTTCCCATAAAACCATAATGGACTAAATAATAGCCATAAACATCAACTCTGGTCTAAATAATTAATTTGGGTTGCCTAACAAAGGATCACAACATTGGAATACCTCCAATTAAAGGAAATATGTTGTGAGATTTCTTCCTGATTTATATATCCATACCTGCTTGCGCAACCTGGATCGCCTGGCAGATTCCCTGTTTGACTGCTTTCTTCTTTGTCTTTTAAGTTCTCTCTCATCCTAAATTCAAGAACAAGCATGAAAGGGACCAAAAGTCAGAGTAAAATCATGAAGTTGCTGAAGATCTTTGCATAGTTATGCAGATAAATAGTCGTCTAGACTCCAAAGCACAACATATAGAGTCCTAAATCGAGTTCAACAATAAACACAATTACATTATATGCATGTAATGTACAGTGCACCAAAGTTTATCTAGTACTTGAATATAACAAAATTAGATACCCTCCCTACAAGTAAAGTATGATAGACAGAGAAAAAATGGTTAAAATATGATGTAGATGTATTTGAAGCTCCCCTAGCTAGGATGAATATGCCTTTTAATCACCCATTTGAAATTTACCACCTTCAATTCGATACAAACATATAAGAAGGATGATGTGACAGCTCTAGACGAATGAATCTACCATATTTGATCTCAAAGGGAAAATAAAGAAGGGAAAAAAGGTTTAAAACTTTATAAAATAATGATGTCATACGGATGAAAATGGTACCAGCTAAAAGAACTCAAATTTATTTTAATTTTCCAAGAATTTTCCTGAGCTCAATTTGCATATTTTCAAATAAGAAACATATGATGTAAATCTGACAATTCAAAACTCTTTGTACATGTGTTTCATTCAATTATCCTTCAGGTTAAAACACTAACGTTATGGGTCTAGAAATACCGAGTCACAAGAGAGAACAGCAGCACAGATAATTCTTTTAGTCGTTTAAAATTAAAGGTTTCTAAATGCAACCAAACCCTGATAAGCTTTGCAAAGCAGGTGTCAAAAGTCAATGATAGAATGCACCAAACCCTTAACAGCATGATATCCTTTGCAAAGCAGGTGTCAAAAGTCAATAATAGAAAGCACATGTAGTTCATGACATCCTTTGGATTATTAATTGAAAAAGGTACGCGGGGAAAACCTGCATCCACAGTTCCGATGGACCGCCAGGAACCATGGCTCCTCCAACTGCAGCAGCAGGAGCCTTAGCCCGTAATAGAGTGATGGGTGCAGCGTTTGTAGCACCCCAGTAGTCCATCCCAATATTCAAATTTGTGGTGGGACAAGCAATGCCTCCAGGCACACCAGCAGCTGGCATAGTCATGACTGGCATGGTTTGGTTCAATGCTGACTGCGATGGAGTACGCGCAACTCCATTTTGAGATCTATGTACACGATTACCGTTATGGGGTGCCTCTGCTTCAATGCATATGGATAAGATTAAGTGATTAACGGTTAACATAAACAGAATTATTTAATCTAGCTAAAAGAATTCATGTCCCACCATCATGGGAATCTTTCCCACCAGAGGTTTTTGGCTGAGAATCCTGTGCAGCATCAAACAACAATAAGACATTAAATAGCTGAAAGATTTTGATGCATTAGCTTTACAAATATAATTCATCCTACCAATTGCTCAAAACACAGTTTTTAATTTGGATTATTCCAGATTCAAACAAGAGGAAACAAATTGGTTAGATGACATCCCAATCATACATTTGCCAATATTTGGGGCTCATAGATATTAAAGAAGAATGTTGATCAGAAATGTAGACCGGGTGGGGTTCCATGAAGATTTTAAGAGAACAAAAGGTCCTGTATGAGAAGTCATGTTGGAGAAGATAGGTAAAATAATAATTGTATAAATGAGCCAATAAATTGAACGTAGCCCTCGATCATAGATAATATGTGATGCTCCTAACTTCATCCATTATAATATGGGGAGAAATAAGGATATCATCGTATGTATTTCCTACGAGAAAACAGCAGGTATGAGAAAAACAATAACCATGATTGAACTATAGCCAAGGCCAACAAATGATTACAGAGATGCCAACACTTGGATTTATAAAGAAAGCTGTTTTCATCTACTCCAATCATGTGGCATGCAAGTAAAAGAATGCTATTCATCAGTGATAAATACTTAATCTATACACATAACATACCCGATTTTGAATGTAATTGGCAGATGTGAATGGACATGGAATAGTGCTAGAAAGTGGAATACTTATCGCAACAATATTCTCAAGTAAATAAAATGCAAATCTACAGAGCACATAATCGAGTAAAACTGGATCTCACGTTTTGTGAATTGGCATCACTTCCTTCACTTGAGGCCTCACTTCCGCTTTCACCACTTCAAACCACATTTACGGACAGCAATACCAGTCACATGTATGGTTAGCCAGAGGCTAAGGACAAAACAACAAACAAAAGTCTCATACATGCATGACTTCATACCTATGAGAAAAGCCTCCATTAGCTGATGCCCCCGATGTTTTACCAGGATCATTATTGCTCTTGCCTGTGATCACATTCAAACTGCCCAAACTTCCTTTCAAGCTTTTGAGGGGGCTCTTTTCCTTGCCTTCAGGTGATTTACCATCCACTTCCATACTACCTGGCACTGCACCCTATGGAACAGCGTACATGTCATATTCAATTATTTTTATCCATGAATATGCTTACATAAGCCAATCAACAGTGCAGCTAAGCAGGGAACTCACAGAGGCCTCAGCATTGCTATTTGGAGAAGGCATGGGAAAAGGACTAAATGGATGTGAACCCTATTCAAATTTTTATATAGGGATAGAAAATCGTCAGTGGTATTCTATACTGAAAGAAAGGAATCAAATATTTTGTGCACATAAGAAGTCAGATTTAGTTTGGCACAAGAATATACCAGTGGAATAGATGGATGAGCATATACTCCATGAGGATACATGATATATGGAGGTGGTGGTGTCCCATACGGAGGCATGACGGCCTGCAAAAGAAAAGCAATAGTCTAAATGACAATTAACAGTGCTACAATCTTCAGGAACTGACACCAAAATTAACTTTTCATTTAACACCAAATTGCTCCCTCTTCTGCATATGTTCTTCCTTTTCATTGTCAATGCACACACACACACACACACACACACAAAAAAAAAATCAAAAATTACACTGAGGAAAAGATACACAAGGTCTCCAAAGCAAAAAAAACACAACCTAGATAGAGTACAAACTACAAAAGATCAGGAATCCTAGAAAATTTGCTTCAGGTTTCTGAACCTATCAGCATCAAGCCCCTCAACAACATATTTACCTAATAATTTATTCCAATTAGTCGGTTATTTTATGAGAAAGGAAGAATCAAAGGTAGTTTAATTAGAGGCTCATTTCTTACTCTTTTCGCCGCTTCCTTTCTTACAAAGCCTCAAATGTCCTAACATGAGAACACCATCCTAAATGGTCAACTGTTTCCAGAAACAAACTAAAGCGGCTATCACTCAACAAATCAAGCCCTCTCCAGTTTCAATGCAGCTAACACCAAATTCGTTGATTCTGCGGTGCATACTGCAATATACTCATAAGACCTATTGACACAGAGTTTTGCAAATTGGAAATTGGGGAAGAAATAAGGGTTTGTGATGGGATTGGGGATAAACTAATCTAGGTTTTAGAAAATTGGGAAAAGATAAAGATTGATTTAGGCCTCTCATCCAGGTGATCGCGCACGGAGATTTAATTTCGGGCTTCACACCTAGGAGAATCTCTCCTCACTCTATGTCTCACATGCGAGGATTCGAAAGAACCCAATTAGGGTTTCAATCTCTTAATAACTCAATAATTCATTCATTAATCTCAAACAAAAGACTACAATGGTTATTGAAAAGAGGACATGTGCACTACTCGTGCCTCACATAAAGAAAAATAAAAACATAATAAAAGAAAATAAAACTAATAAAAAAATAAAGACTACTAAAATAACTATTCCTAAATGTCTTCATGTCCCCCATCATGCAGTATATATACCATCAAACATGAAAGAAATTTAACAACTGATGCAAATAAAGAGCACCTGAGGTCCCCACATGTAAGGATGAGCCGGGGGACTCGACACCACGGGCGAAGTGAAGAACCCATGTGGCGGAATTGGTGAATATGCCTATATCCAAATCGATTCAACACAAATCATCAGCTTCTTCTACTTTTTTTTTTTTAAAAAATTACTTCATTACAGCTATTTCATTTTTTTGACCAAAAAGAAAAACATAAATTACCTGAAAACTGGACCAATCCGGATACGCCGGCAAAGCCGGCGTTGAGCTAGTGGCCGCAGGCTCATCCTAAACAAACGGAAACAAGTAAATATCCAATCTTTTTCATCAAAATTTGAAATTGGCAGTTCACAGAGAACAAGATTGTGTACCTGAGCTGCAGCTGATGTTTTGGATGCCTTTGCTGCTGCTTCGGCGTCGCTGCTCCCCATGACTAACCCGAATTTTGCTCTCAGTTCATAATTCGATAACGAAGCCTCGAATTACGCACTCGAGTCAAAACCCTAGCGCTAAAAACCCTAAAACAACAAAAGATGCCCACTTCTATCCAATCAAAAGGACAAACTGCGTGAATTGAAAGTAGACGAGCTCTAAAGATCGTAATTAACCGTGAAATTGGGCAGTAGAAAGGATTGTACTCAGTTGCCTTACGAGATCAGTGATATTTACCTCGAAAAGCTCGAGCTTTTCAGTGATGGAAACTTGGGTCGAAAACGAAATTCCAAATACGAGAGGGGCAAAATCGAAAACACGGGTGTCTTTTGGAAACAAAAGGAAGTCCTTTTCCTCGAGATACAGGGAAAAGGAACCGGAAAACGGAAACTGAAGCGGAAACTGGGAAACGGAACTTGGTCGCAAATTTCGCGCTCCCATTTGCACTATTTAAAACTTAAAATAAATAAACATTGTTGAGTAAAGAAATACTGTAAATATGTTGCAAGATTATATTACTTGTAATTTGTGAATTGGCTATTAATAATTTAATTTTGATTTTACGGATCCTTTTTTGAGTCCAAATTTTACATATTTTTTTCATCTATTTTATCACAATTACTGGCATAAATATTATCAGCTTGAAGCATAATTATAATCACAACAAGGTTGTAGCAATGGTGAAGAATGTGGCCGGAGCAGAGCAACACACAGAAATCATACTAAATCTCGAGTTTTTGCTCAAAATGGAAACAAACTTCATAACACATGACATCCAAGATGGCTCGAGCAGCAACGGACTCAAAAAATACATGTTTCCAATAAGGCGAACTGTAATGCGAGTAGTGTAAACAGAACATATTCGACATATAATTCTCATATTGCACCACTGCTCAATCTTTGGACCTATAAGTTCTGCTGCTATCATTGTAACATCTTATAGAAGCGCTTATCAAAAAGAGAACCCGGCTCAACTTTTCCTAACTGATGATCCAAATCTATCCGAGGAAGTTCATGATCACGAGATGGAGAACCAGGTTGCAGAGAACAAAATCAGCAAAAGCTCGCTCGGGTGGCAGGTCCTGCAAGTTAATGGCGGCATTGTCAATCTCAGAAGTATATATAGCTCACAAACGATGATGTAGAGTTATCATTATTGTATTTACCTTGAATTCCTTGTTCTCTTTGTTAACCTGGATACGGAGACAAACTGCAGTTTTCATGCAAGTAAAAGAGAAATGTGCAGTCGGTATCATGTTGGAAATTACTACATATCGTTTAAAATTTAAGAAATCTTTTAGTTGAGCACTTCACCTGCAAGAACGGCAGTCCCCACACAGGAAAGGACGCCTGAAAGGAAAGAGTTAAATGGAAACGATCCAACCAAACCCATGTAAACCACCTGTAGAATCACAAGGCATATTAATATTTCAGGGGGATTAGAAATATCTGACATGCAGTTAACATAAATGAATTTTAGTTCTTTTCCTAATTAGTAGTAACAGTTCTATTATCAATACAAATAAGACAGTACCTAATATGCTCTACATAGCACAAATAGATATATATATGAAGGAGACCACAGCCATCCACTTCAAATGATGACTTTTTATCTCGAAGAATTTTTTTTGTCAACCTTATTGATAATGGACTTTTCCATCGAGGCTTGAGACTGGCATTAAATCCTTGACAAATATGGTAGTACTCAGTTACTCATTCCCTTGACGAAAGATCAAAACTACACCAATCATAATTGAGAATAGCCTTCTATGTGAACTCACTACTTTTTAATCCTTGCTCCGTTTGGAACTCCTCAATTGATGCAGACTTCATACAACTTATGCAAATATCGAAGAAGAGCCCCCTCATAATTTTTATTTAAAAAAAAATGCAGCATCATGAAATAAAGCTGGTTAGCCACAGTCCAGAGATTAGAATACTGCTGCTCAGAGGCTGAGGCTAAAATTCTAACCAATGACAACTTTCTCCAATTACAGAAAAGGTAAAGTTCAAACTTCAAAGAGAACTAGAGAGTTCAAATTTGGAATACTGATGCCTTGTTTCAACTTTCAATTGCCAAGTTTACAGTTTGCCCAGCTACCAACTTAAAGGATCTAAAAACATCAAAGGTACATTTGAGGAAGTGCAAGAAGAGAAATTTCAATTTGCTACCAACTCCACAGATATTTCAAAGAAGAAAGAAAAGTGGTGTGCATTTGAATGTGTCGATAATCATAATATCTCAGATTTTATTTGGTTTTGACAAAAGAAAATAGAGTACTGATAATAGGGGTGTTAGAATGTGCTGAGAAAAACCTAAAAGTTCCAATATCATAATTCAGGCAATTTATGGTTGAAACAAATTTTTTGAAATCGATTTTCCTTTCCAAGCAACAATTAGTATTTTCATTTGTAAGCCGCAAAATATCTCACAACCATGCAGCTATAAGATTTTCCCATCTTTAATACATATCAAAAGAAAACGGAAGAAAAAAAAATATTTGACATACTACATCAACCAAAGGCATCCTAATACAATTTCCTTCAAAGGCTGAGCAAAGTCTTTGGGAGGATCTAGAATAATGGATATCACTAATGTGAACTTTGAATGACAGAGCTATTTAGATCAGGACCATCCTCCATCTAATAGAAAGATCTGTATCCCAGTTAACTCACAACATGGCTGAGAAAAAGGTCAGATCCATCTTCAATGGAAAATTGATGCTACAACGAAAAGGGATCTTCTTTAGTCACACAAAGTTCGATGACTGATAAGCATCTTACCATATAAACATCACCCTCAGGATAATATGGATATTTAACAAGGTAGTGTAGTACAATTCAATCATATCTAGTCGGGCAAGTCCTGCAAATATAATCTGAAATTTGAGATCATAAAATGTATTCGACCTAAACTATCATTGGGAGGCTTCTGTCTGACACTAAAATTCAAAGACTGGGTAATCAACCCCATCATCATATACAGGGAATGTCATCAACCGTCACCAGGAATTGTGACAGTTGACATGGGCCGAGTTTAAGTAGCTAGGTAGAGCAGACGTGCATGTTTATTTAGGAAGTCGGTAAACTTGGAATTTGGCATAAGTTGGATCACTACATTGTAACATTGCAATATTCTACAGCATAATATACACTAAACAGACTTGATATCTCTCTGTACTACCATCTGTTGCCAAGAGATTCTACATACTGTCATTTATTACATTCTCCTCCTTAGCATAAGATATTTAGAAAAATGTTAGTTCTTTATTGATATAATATGTTCAACCATCAGGTATATAAGCTCAAAACAAGTGTTCTCTTCTCTTCAAAAGAAGATACTGTTAATTAAGCTAGGAGGAAACAAATGCAACCCTTAATCCATGCAAGCTGGAAAACATGAATATCTTGCAAACAACCTAGTCATTGGCTGGATGATGATGATACAAATGACAAACTTCACTTGGTATGCAAGGTCCCTAAACTGAGTACAATCAGCTAACAAGTGTAGAGTTCTCGCAGATGAAATAGATCTTAACACGAATTTAAAATATTATGAGTCATGTGGTGGAGATTTTCCGTCGCGAACGATCAGACGGTCGATCCTCACCACAAGCGAGGGAAGAATTGAGTGGAGATTAAGAGTATGAGAGAGTAAAATGACAGCACAAAAAGAGGCACATGATTTTTTACTCAGAAACCAAATCGGGGAAAAAAACACAGGGAGAAGTGATGGGAATCAGATCGCTTAGATTTATTAGCATTTATTTAGATTTAGAATTTAGATTTGAAGGAGATTTGATTTGATTTGGTATGATTTAGATTTTTATTTAATTTAGATTTGGATAGATTTTGTTACGATTACAGGGAGAAATGATGGGAATCGGATCGCTTAGATTTATTAGCATTTATTTAGATTTAGAATTTAGATTTGAAGGAGATTTGATTTGATTTGGTATGATTTAGATTTTTATTTAATTTAGATTTGGATAGATTTTGTTAAGATTTAGGAGTTAATTTGGGTTAGATTTGAGTAGATTTGATCCTATCAATAATTACATGTGTGATGCACGTTTTGTAGGCTATATATAGCCATATATTAGATTTCTGAAATAACGATGATTATTTGCTTAAAATTTATTTCCCAATGAAAATTTATGTTGTTTGATTTAATCTCATAGATTAATCGAACCATGCAGTGAAGCCGAAATCCGGCTTGCGATCCGTGATCATACTCAATCCCTAATTCCGCTGTTCTTCCCCAATTCCACCAAATTCCCAATATAAACCTTAAGTTCCCCTTTGTCCCACATCAATTTTGGTATCAGGACCGAAATTTCTGAAAAAAACTGTTCATCACCTCTCCCCAGACTCTCATCTGTAAGCTCTAGATTCATGTCATCGCCACCGCCACAATGCCTCCATTGCCTCCACCTCATCATTGTCGTCGCATCACCGTCGCTGCCTCCACTCATGCCGTCCAGTCTCCGCCAAGTCCTCGTCATCGTCTTTGAGATCTCCACGCCGCCATGCCGACGAAGACTGCCTCGTCCTCACTCCTCCGATCTTCCCCGTCCTTCCTTTTCATCTTCATGTCCTCCAAAAAACTCTTTGTTGTCTCCATCTTACCTTATTACTTACCATTGTATTCATTAGAGATGAATATTTTCAAGCCAGGGAGAATAATGGGAATCAGATGGCTCAAATTTATTAGTATTTATTTAGATTCAGAATTTAGATTTGAAGAAGATTTGATTTGGGATGATTTAGATTTTTATTTAATTTAGTTTTGGATAGATTTTGTTAAAATTTAGGAGTTAATTTGGGTTAGATTTGAGTAGATTTGATCCTATCAATAATTACATGTGATGCACGTTTTGCAGGCTATATATAGCCATGTATTAGATTTCTAAAATAACGATGATTATTTGCTTAAAATTTATTTCGCAATGAAAATTTGAGTTGTTTGATTCAATCTAATGGATTAATCGAACCAGGCGGTGAAGCCGAGATCCGAATAGCAATCCGTGAACATATCCAATCCCTAATTTCACTATTCTTCCTCAATTCCACCAAATTTCCACCATAAACCCTAAATTCCCCTTTGTCCCCCACATCAAGAATCCACTATAATCTATAGGTTACAGGAATAAGAGGGGTTCCAATGTCAGAGTCTCAGTACTGGGCTTTTTTTCTTTGTTAAGGAGAAAAGCTCCCCCTTCTCGCTGAAGGAGAATATCCAATTATACTTGATCTGATCTGCGTACATGAGAGTTGATGGTTTGTTGTAACGATCATGATTGTTGGCGCTTAATTGTTGAGATTGCACGCAAAGAATCTCACCTCTTTTCATAATTGTCCAGGCTGAAGAGCATTTCACGTTATGAACGTGGAGGAATATCAGGTGATGCAACTGTCAGAGGAGATCAGGGATGATCTATTGTCGAGGTGTAACTGAAGGTGGAGATCAAGGATGATCTATTGCCGTGGTTGTCCTGCGCGGAGGTAAAGTTCTCCAGAATGAGGAGCTCCGAGATGCCTAAGAGCATTGAAGCTCCCTGGGTGAAAGCGTCCTCAAGGCGAAGAGTAGCTTCTAGAGTGGCTCCAAAGTGACGAAGGCTCTGGGTTGCTTGGACACGTATCATTATCCTGTGACCACAATAGATGCTACCTACTCTTCTACTTGTCGAACTCTACAAGAGAGAAGCAGGAGAGCAGAGCTGGTGAAGGATTCTTTGGTGTTTTAGGCTTATCTTGATACTTGTGGGCAGAGAAAGATCTGGGTCATTAATGCAGATTTTCTTGATTGATGTGGAGATTGCATTGCTGGCTGACAGCTGGTGTGTCGATTGATCTGGATTCTTGAAATTGATAATTGACGTTTCTTTGAATTCTGGCCCCATGAAGACTGAGATCGAGGGAAAGCAGCGGTTGATATCATACTTCTTTGGTTGACCGAAATTTTCGAGATGAAGTCGGGAAGTCTGACATGCATCGCCTCTGGCTTTGAGAATGTTCGTCGCTTTGGGCCTCCGTAGCAATGGGCCTTTCTGGCAATAAAGGTGACCATCAGGTGTTTTGAAGGGCCGTGATCTGAGCGAGAAGTTGGTCATTCAGACGCTTCATCTCCCATTCACGAGCCTAATTTTCTCAATCATGCGCCGCTTGATCCCGCTCGCGGTTAAACAGGGCTTGTTGCTTTGCCATCTCCCTCATGTCAGCGAGCATTTAGAGAAATTGGGCTTCATACGTTAATGGCAGGGTGGATGTCTCCGACTGCATCTGTGAAAGTGCAGAGAAATCCTCTTCTGTGATGGGGCTGAGGTTAAAGCTGTTTCGGGGGTGATGCCCCCAACGGTGGCCATCGAAGTCTCGATCCGGCGCGGTAGACGATACGAGTCCAAAATTCGAACCACACTTTTGAGCGGAATCGGCCCAAATTGGGGCCGACTGTTCACCCATGATCGGTTAAAAGCAAAAAAAAAAAAATTTAGATCGAGATCCACCTCTTCCTCTCATCGTTGTCGTCCGCATCAGTCGTCGCCTTCGTCGTGAGCCCCCGCCGCCACCCCCAGGTCTCTCTCCCCCTCTCCCTCCGATCTCTCCTTCCCTCTGATCTATCCCTCTCTTTGTCTCTCTCCTTTTTCCCTCTCTGATTTCTCTCATTCTCTCCTGCTCTGTCTCCCTCCTCTCTCCCTATCTGTCTCTCTCCTCTCTCTCCATCTATTTGTCTCACTCCCACTCTCTGTCTCCGTCTCTTTTTCTCCCCCTCTCTGTTTCCATCTCTGTCTTTCTCCCCCTCTCTGACTCTGATCTATTTCCTCTCTCCCTCTCTTTGTCTCACTCCCACTCTCTGTCTCCCTCTCTTAATCTCTCTGCCTCTCGGTCTCCCTCATCCCTCCCTCTCTCTGTCTCCCTCTCTGAGTTCGATCTCCTTCATCCCTTCCTCTCTCTGTCTCCCTCATCTCTCCCTCTCTCAGTCTCTCTCTCCCTCTCTCGGTCTATCTCCTCTTCACCTCTCCCCCAATCCCTCTCTCTATTGTATTTTCATTTAATTTAGTTGTTTTTGTAGTTTAGTAATTTTACTGTAATTTAGTAATTTGAGATAATAACGTTGATTTTGTGCCTTATCATAATTCAATATGAAAATGACTGTATTAACATGTATTTATGAATGTGTTTTGTGCAAGTTACTATATTATACATGTATTTTGATATGTTTCTACAGACGACGCATGTATTTATTTATTTTCATTTTTAGTGTGCTAAGTGATATGTTTTGAACATGTGGATACATGAATATTGATGTCTACAATTTTTTAAGATTTATCGTGATTTTTAAGAATTTTTTGAGCTTTCTATGTAGTGATTTGCGTGTATCGCCCAAGACCGATTCGAGACGCCACGACCGATTCATCACAGTGCCCCTCGAGTCGATGGTCGAGACTGCGACTTTGAACCATGGCGGTGGCAATGGATTTACCTTTGGGGGTGGTTCCTTCACCGATGGCCGGCTGCTTCTTCGGGGCCATCGATCATTAGAGAGGCTTTTTGAGGATAAGTTTGCTAAGGGAGAAATCTGAGTGTTGGGGCCCAGCTCTCAACGAAAGCACCAATTTGTGGTGGAGATTTTCCGCCGCGGGCGATCGGACGGTCGATCCTCACCACAAGCGAAGGAACCACAAGGGAGAGAAGAGCTAAGTGGGGATTAAGAGTATAAGATAAATCACAGCACAAAAAGAAATGCATGATTTTTTACGTGGAAATCAAAATTGGGAAAAACCACGGAGAAGAGGAGACGAATCCACTATAATCTATAGGTTACAGGAATTACAGGGCTCCCATGCCAGAGTCTTAGTGCTGGACTTTTTTCTTTGTCAAGGAGAAAAGATCCCCTTCTCGCTGGAAGAGAATGTCCATTTATACTTGATCTGATCTGCGTGCATGAGGTCGGATGGTACAGGCGTGATCCTCATAACTGCATGATCTACACGTGTTGATTTGTTATAACGGTTGTGATTGTTGGCGTTTGACTGTTGAGATTGCATGAAGAGAATCTCGCCTCTGCCCAAGCTGGAGGGCGTTTCACGTTATGAATGTGGAGGAATATCAGGTTGCGCAAATATCAACAGAGATCAGGGTGATCTGTTGCCGGCGTGTAACTGAAGGCAGAGATTAGGGATGATCTGTTGTCGTGGTTGTTTTGCGCAGAGCTAAAGTCTCCGGAGGGGGGAGCTCCGAGATAGTTAAGAGCATCGGAGCTCCCTGGAAGGAAGCGTCCTCGGGGTGAAGAGCAACTTCTGGAGCGGCTCCGGAGTGACGGGGGCTTTGGGTTGCTTGGACAGGTGTCATTATCCTGTGAGGGTCATATTTTTGACCACTACAAGTCTTTACCCAACTTCTAATTTTTCTGAATTCATCTTTCCCCGTTAAGGATTCCAAAAGTCTGCCAATTCTTTGTGCACCAAATGCATCATTCACCCGAAAGCAATATGTTATACCTATTTGAAGTAGGACTTCGAAAGCAATGCAAATTATCATCTCTCAAGTAATTCTCCTAAAACTTGAAGGGGAAATCAATTCTAATAAATGTTGCACCCAACTTGAACTTGCCAATCTAATAGTAGCTGAAGTACTTCTCACATTGGAAATAAACTTCCTTTATGAAAGTTGCCTCTAACAGTTGTTATTATTTTAGTCAATTAGAATAGGTTATAAAAAACATGGAGACCTAAAAATGCTCACATTATTGACAAACATCAAAACACTACTCTCCATTTCTTACAAGTTTGCACTACTAGATTTATCATAACAAGGTCAATAGTTGGGAAATTTTACCTTATAAATCATTTTTTAACATATTATCAATCTATTCAAAGGACCTTTCTATTGTTTTCTTCTTGGTTTTCAACGGTTCTAGTATAATAGGAATCAATTACAAAGATGATTTAGAGAATACTTGTGAATTTTATTACAATAAGGGTTTATAATTACATAGTTCTTAACAAACAGATACTAAGCAACTAAACTAAATTTCACATTGAGAAGATCAGAATTATTATGCATGACTAGCTAGCATAAAGCACAATGCTGCTTCTATAGATCTAGTGGGCCCTAAATTAATAGACCGTTCTAAATGGCATCAGCATAAGGACCCCACAAGTCCAAAATGTAACCTACGGAATGTTCAGTATGATTTATAATTATATGCAACCATTTGAGCGTTTGAACCACTTGCTTTGCAAATAAAACTTTCAGAAGACAAAAGGCCTTCACAATTATGTCAACACATGACCTATGTATGAAACACCAACATAGAACATAACTGATGAACATGGTAAAAAGAAAATGGAAGCGTCATTTAATCAAACCTGAAATACTGCAGTAAGAATTGCAAAAACCACGTAGAGATCAATAATCTGTGGATATCAACATAAGCCAACTTTCAGATTCATTACATCTTTGGGGTAATAAAATGGGCAAAAAAACTAAACCACCAGTGGACTTGCATGCATGTTTTAACACCAATTATACCTTGAGATTGGTTGGGGTGGCTGCATAGGCGGTGCGCAGAGAACGAATCAGTGCTTGAGCATCATTAGCAGTAGATTTTGCCATTTCCAACTTCTACTTTTGCTGATAATCCAAGTAAAAAGAATAAGTCCTCTATGTGTTTATCAAAAAGGAGAAAAGAATCATCATTGTTGTCTACTGTTATAAAATTCGGTTTCATTATTCGCACGGTCCAGTACTGAATAAAGTATAATCGGTTTAGTTGTAGATTAATCGTACTATGTAGAATTAAGTGAAAATGAATATTTTAAACATATATAATTATATTTATACATACATATATACACATTTAAATGTTGAAAATGCCTAAAACATTAATTTCAATACACAGACTTCTCACTCATTCCTTGGTGCAATTGTAACTGAAGCAATATGATTTTATATAACTTATAAATTTAGAATAATTTCATGAAGATCACCTTTTTCCAATCTACATACACTCAAGTATAAAGTGCACCCAATATCTATATGAATAGTAAACAAGCAACTGTAGAGATCTTAAACTTTGTAACCAAATTTCTACACGAGCAGCAGCAGCAGGCGGCGGAGGCGGCAGCACAGAGAGTACCTCTCGTCGGCATCGGCTTCGGCTCCTCGTCACAACTAAAGAGGTTGGCTTGCGAAATATCCCCGTCACCGCGAAAGAGAGAGATGAGGAAACGCAAATCGAATGCAAATTTTGCCCTAGTTTAGCGCAAACACCCCCCCCCCCCCCCCCCCCAACCAACCACCACACAAAAAAAAAAAAAAAAAAAAAAACAAACAAACAAACACACACAGGGGAAAAAACTTTTAGGTCCAAAATCTACATTTTCCAAACAATACCCATTTCTCATTTCATCAATCGATTTGGTTTTCGATTAAATCTTCGAAGACAAGGAGAAACTAAATTAGTCTCCAATGCACACCAAAAAGCAATCTTTCAACCAAAATCAAAGCTGCCCTGTTCAGAATAAAAGAATTCTAGACGCAAAAGAAACAAACTAATCGTAGTCAACAATCACACATCTAATCAATCCATTTTGGCAGAGAAAAAACACAGTAAAAAGCACAGATCTGCACTATTACTAGTGAGCAAAAGAGCACATGACATCAAAGACAACGGTCTCGGGCTCCTAAATTTCAAGAAGCGCTTAGAGAGAGAGTCCAACCTGCTGATGTGAGAGAGGGAGAGCTGCGGCTCCGATCAGGTCACCTCGTCAACGGGGAATTGAGAAGAAAGACGTCTGTTTTTTCCATCCAGGGGTTTTGCGCAAGGACTACAAGTTGGTCGGGTCTGAAACAGACCCGACCCGCATCATGTTAATGTGGAGCTCTCTCTTTTTTTAAATAAAATAAAAATATATATAGTAGTTTCTAGCAACTAAAAATCTCTTTTTTTAATATTCTGAAATTTGCATATTATTTCCTTTCTTTTAGTATATATATTTTTTGAAGTAAATGAAAAGTTTAAATCTAAATATCTAAATTTTCTTTGAACTTACATTATAAGTTAAAATAGATTTAACTCCATAACCAGTTAATTTTAAATATTAATACTTTTTCAAAAAGAATAATGTAAAAAACATTTGAAGATAAGTAAATAAGTGACTGGACTGGATATATAATTTAAATACTTAAATAGACAGCTAAAATACAATTCTGTCCAAAAACAGGACAATTTTGCATGAAAAATGGAATTAAAAGGAAAGTAAATGCATTGTGCATTTACAGGTAAATATTGTTCTTGCATCAAAGATCCAGAGACTTGAATATATAGAGCTCTTCATAACTGAATTATGAACAAAATATTCAAAAAAAATCAGTGAAACTATATCCACTGATTTGCTTCAGAAAACAATTGTCACTTTCAACATAGCACAACTTAATACAATTTAGAAAAGGCCTGATAAATTATACAAAGAAAAACAAATAGACATTCAAATCAAAGAACAATGAGAACACAACATCAGTATAAAACCACCAAATGAGCTTGGCATATTCTTCGCAATGAGAAGTCATGAAAACAAATTTAACACATTACACAAAATTGGAAGGAAACTATTCAGCAAACCCTCCTCTGTTTCTCTGGGTACAAAACCTTAAATTGATCTGGGAACTTTTGTTCAGATCATCAGCTAAAACCATGAAACAAGAACACTGAATATTGATCGAACTAAAGAATTTTGTAAACACTACACATTTCAACAATCTCCAATCAGCCATCTACATAACAAACAATATAAATGTGACATATATGCAAGTTGAGGCAGTATTTTCTCCTCCTCTCCTCTCTTGAAATTCTCTTTTCCTGCTCTGATTGATTCTCAGAATAACCAAAGGAGCAACAAATTCTCCATGAAGAGATCTAATTACTAATCATCGTGCCTGCTTTTAAATTCGCTCAAGGGAAGGTGAACGAGCCACCAATCTGATTAGTCTGCGATGGGGGGTTGATTGCAACCCAAAGCAGCGATATTGTGATAGCAATCAGGCCTGACCATACAAACACGATGGTAGGGGTCCTCCCCCTTCGCCCCATCAACCCTTTGGCGAAAGGGTAGAGATGCGCCAACACCCAGAAACTAAAGAACACCCCACCAAGCAACCTGCTCCACTCTGGCAGCACGCTGTAGATTGTGCGGCTGATCCCAACAGCAATCGCAATCAGGTTCACCATCATGATGGTAATGGGCGGTATCATCAAAGAAGACCACTTCACAATGTACAGGTCAGCAAACTCATCGTCCACGTCATCACCTCCCGATTTGGAAGTGAGGGTGAATGAGATCTCAATGCCGGCAATCACCTTCAACAGGCCTTGAAGAACAGCAGCAAGATGGGCACTTGTACCTCCAATAAGCCAAAACTGCTCATTTCGCCACCACTCTTCTAATTCTATACCTGACCATTTAACCTCAAGCACCGCGAGCATGCAGAGAGTAATGGTGATGACCAAGAGGTAAGAGAGGAAAGTGACGTTAAGGTTTTTGACGATGAATTGGCCAGAGAAGAGCGAGAGGGCCGGGAGGAAGCAGTAGACAATAAGGAAGATGGAGGTGAATGGATAGATACCAACATTGAGATAAGCAATTCTTTGAAGGATCTTCATCTTGGAGGAGGCAAAGAGTGCATTGTTCCTCGAGAAGAAGATCTCAACAGAGCCGGTGGCCCATCGGAGGACCTGGTGGAGGCGGTCCGTGAGGTTGATCGGGGCAGTGCCACGGAAGGCATCACGCTTTGTTACACAGTAAACAGAACGCCAACCTCGATTGTGCATGCGGTAGCCAGTGACAACATCCTCTGTGACAGAACCATAGATCCAACCGACACGCTGGCCCCATTCAGTCTTGTCCTCGTACCAGCATGAGATGACAGCGATTGCCTCTGCAACGGTGGAAGCATCAAGAAGATCACGGGGGAGGGTCAGGGCACCAGGAGGTCGGCCATTCTTAACAGCAGGATGGTCTGCCAGAGGGCGGCCCTGGAACTCAGCCACGGGGATCGAGTCAATGAGGAAGCTCGAGTTGCCAAATTTTTTGGGAAAGGTAGAGAGGTTCATCTCCTCCTCATCAGAGTCATCGCCCATCCGAAGGGCACGGTTCTCCTCAACAGTGGCGGAGTGGGGGCTCTTCTTGCCGGGAAAGCAACAGGAACAGCTGCCGGGGGTGTGATCTTTGGAGCGAGGGGGATCAAAGCCATAAAGAGCAATGCGGCGGAAGAGGCAACCTGTGCCCACATAGACTGGACCCTGCAAGGTTGATGCATTCATGAATATTTCAGCTTGTAGAAAAATAGGTAATTGGAAAAAAAATGTTGGGAAACTGGGTAAAAAGAGAAGGCTTTATTTCTGATTGATTGACCGCAAACAATAACAAGCACTAGACTGATAAAGATGCCTTAAGAGTTAAGATAAATTGATAAATTGTGGATACCTCGTGCAAAGGAGTAATTATTCAGTAGAACACTACTATGAAATGTAGAATAGGAACAACTCGAAACTTTGGATTAATGTAAGCAAGAAAATTATATCTAATGTTCAGTTTAGACTAAAAACAACCACAGGAATGGCAAGAAGATGCCAGAATCTACATTATTATGTATCTTACAAGAACAAATAGAAGTTCAGATTGAATTGCTTGCTCAGGAATAGGTACCATGGGAAAAAGAAAAACTAATCCCTCATCAAAAGATTCATCACTGAAGAATTTGTTAATAATCTTATCCTAAAACCCCCATAATGAAATCTCTCTTTTACAAATTCATCTCTTCTGCTAACAACAAAATCACACTTTCTACCTTAGTAATCCATATAGGCAACCAGAACTCTATAGGGAAATCTCAATTTTTGAAATATTGTGGTTTTGGAATCAAACAAACTATAGAATAAAATTCTATTTGACATAAAAACATTGAAGGCATATATCCTGAATATATCATAAAGAAATATGAGAAACGTCTATATTTAAAATAGCTAATGAATTCACTTAATGCGAGATCTACAGGTAAAAGATATGTTAAACTCACAAAAAAAATTCAAAAACATTTCAATTAATTAAAGTGAACCTGGAGGCCGTCAAGAGCACGCATGTTGACATCGAAGAACACAGTATTGCGGTTGGCATACCGATCTGAGGGGTCAATGCCCTCAAATCGCTGGGGAAACTGAATGTAACAGAGGCGATCACCACCGCGGTCCATCATGAAGCACATTCCCTCTTGGAGGGCCTGCGAGTTGTACACATAGTGGTCACAATCAAGGTTGAGGATGAAGGGGCCATTTGACATTATGGCTGAGGCTCGGACCAGGGCATTCATTGCCCCAGCCTTCTTGTTGTGGTCATAGCCAGGACGCTTCTCCCTCGACACATAGACCAGCATGGGCAAGCGAATGTCTACTTCTGTAAAGTCTAGGGGATTACCATCTTCAAGGCTGCCTCCTAATAGTGGCTCCTCACTTGGAGGCTTTAGCATCACCTGGCAAGAAAATCAAATAGTTATATTACTAATTTGTTTTCTGTTCAAATCAAATATCTAAACCTTACAAGCTAAGAACATGAATCAATTCATTAATATAATTAATTCACTTAAATCAAAGTTTAAATGATGGAACTAAGATGGCAAGGATTGCAGATGATCCAGCAAGCTGACTTGCACTATGTGTTTACAGTTACAGATTGACCTATGACCTAATAAAAGATTGATTATTTTGTATGTTAATGAACACATAATACTTTCGAAAGTGTAGGGAGCACAGACACATCCAGTGTAATTGCATGACAAACCGTTTGAAATTAAATATCCAAATGATTGCATGTTATATCAGCATAATAATTGTCCAGGGATTAAAAATAAAAAGGAAAAGAAAAAAGAAAAACAAATAAGTGTCCTTAGCATTTTCTTACACGCATCGAGTAGTCAAAAAAGAGGGGAAAAAAGAATTTTTTATTTTTCCAAAATGTTGGAAACATTTAATTATTTTACAGATAGTTTCAATACTCGTTAACCAATGGTTTGGCTTCACCATTTTTCCAATGTGTGTAGCATTTCCTTACATGCATTTGCACTGGAAGTATTTGTGCCTCAATCCTCTACCTCTAATGAGTCTAATCCTCTACTTCTTAAAGTAATGTATTTTGTATCTAATCCCACAATGCAAACAGTGTGAAATTATCAATAAATAATATGCTGATGCAATGAAAAGGAAGGGGGGAGATTTGAAGAGCAGCAAAAACTCACCTGAATAATCCCTGCATGATCACCGCGGGTATGCTCTGAGGAAGGATGGATCCAAGTTCCTGGCCAATGGGTTCCATCAGCCATCCAAGTCGCCTTAGCAATCTTCACCGGGTCAACCGGATCATCACCAGCTGTCTCTCTCTGCCGCTTCATGGCCTTAATCTCCTCACGAGCATGGTACGCATCAGATCGCCGGCGGATTGAGTCCGGCAACCCATTGATCCGGACCTTGAATTCATCATACTCCCGTTTCAACCTCCTCCTGTCCTTCACAAAGTCAGATCTAACCTTGTTTTTGTAAGGATCTCGCTTCAAATTGAAGTAGCTCTCTGGGTTTCTTGGTTCAATATCGTGCTTCCTACAGAAAGGGACCCAGAGATTTGCAAAGCTTGCAGCCTCAGCCATGGCTTCAAATGTCAAAAGGGCACCACCATCATCAGAGACATAGCAAGCAAGCTTCTCAACAGGGTACTCCGCAGCAAGAATAGACAAAATGGTGTTGGCAGTTACAAGAGGGGGTTCCTTCTCAGGGTCAGCGGTAGAGACGAAGACATCAATGCCCGGGAGGTCAGATTTGCCAGTTGGATTGTTGGGGGAAGGAGTTTCGAACTTCTCTTTCAGCACAGCAAGGTCAGTGGAGCGATTGATGGGACACAGCTTCGGCAGTTGGTCCAAGAGCCAAGAGAAGGCAAACCAAAGCTCGCAGACAATTGACATCCCCCAAAGCCAAATGGCATCGTCATTTTGGTGCTTTATTCGCCAAGCAAGAAAGAGGCCAAGGGCAATGAGACGGATTAGAACAAGAAGCCTGCATGAACTCGCCATGATTAAAGAAAGAATAAGAACATGGGTTATAAAATTTTAATATGCTACTAGAAATATTCAATGAAACTGTCTTTCGTTTTGTGTGCATGATTGTATTGAGTATGAGAAAATCACCAAACACTCTAGAAAGATATGTTGAAATTTTGAGGGGAGAAATCAGAGGGAAAAAAATCTCCACCACTGTACTTACAGAAAGAGCACGTATATTCAGATTCCCGGGGGTAGAAAACGTCCTTTTTGGATCCCCCCCCCCCCCCCAACAAGGGCAATATTTATACACAGCGGCAGATGCTGTTTTTATTGACTTTGGAGGCATTGGTTTAAAATTTTTATTTTCCATTAATTTGAAGACTTTCTTCTACATCGACAAAAATAAATTACTGGACAAAAAAGAAATAATAACAAAACACTTTATACATGCATTCTTTAAGTTATTTTGTTAAAATACTGATGATTTTATATTTCTAAAGTGCGAGAAGTGAAGATGCATATATAAACTTCAAAGCGTATATCATGCACAAAGTTGGAAGCATTTATATCAGCATAGAGGGACGAATAATGCACAGCTAAATCAGCTTACTAGTATGTGTAAGAAAGGAATAATTAGACCATGCATCCACTGCAGTGACTTATGCATACAGAACCCCAGAAACTTGAATATTGAGCAGTAAAAAATCTGCCACAAATAAGGCTAATTTTGGGCAAATTCAACCCCACAAATAATTTGGTGTGATCACCCATACTTACAGGTTCTAGCTAATGCATAATTACCCAAGAGAGTTCCTAGGATTTAAAGGCCAAAAATAATCAATAGGGGGACACTATACTCTATGCTTGTGATCCTTGGCAAGATTGTCCCCCATATATGGTAATCACACTGATGTTTTATATTCAAATTAATACTAGTGTTTTTGTTGTCCTAAGAAAATGGTTTACAATTAACCTTCTCACTGCAGTCATAATTGCTAGTTTGGCATTTCAAAACAAACTCAGCTGATAGAAAGCAGTCACATTCTCGAGAAAGAAATAGCATACAATACTCGTTAATGTTTGGATAATATTCAACATAAAAGAGATCTTCTCAATGGAAGCATAACAAAGTCAAGCAATCAGTTGCAGTATCATTACCTATATGGACTCAGAACTGCAGCCGGGATCTTCAACTTTCTTGTGAGAGGCCTCCATGGCTTGCTCGTTAACTCAGCTTGCTCCCCACCATTCTCTCCACCGCCTCCACCATTCTCCTTTGGCCAAATCGCATTCCCATACCCATAAGTACCCTTCGTCTCAAACAACCACCTGTTATGATCGAAATCTCCAGTCTGACTCCGGCTCAGTACCCTTGACTTCATCATTGATAGCCTCCTCTCCATCTTGGACATTCCTGGTGGCGGTGGAGGCAATGACAGCGCAGGCCTCCCTGCACCAGCATTTGCCACCACCTCATCAACCTCTGTCGTCTTATACTGCTCTTTACACCCAGGGCACATGGCACCACCAGATTTGACAGCATCAGTAAAGCAATCCGCACAAATCTTGTAATCACATTCGCACGGAAGAATGTCAACTCCACGTTCGTCACACATGACCTTGCCATCGCACCCCGGATGGCACATGAAGAACCTTTTGATCCAGCCATCTGTGGATGCTGGTTGTTGCTCTCTGTAACCTTATCCATCAAGTGGGCCCTTGTCACACTATTGAACCCACCAGTGAATAGGGAATTGGATACATATTGTTCTTGTACTTTGGCAGAGATGGAAGTGTCCATGGTGACTGCCATCGGTTGGTTATCCGGGGTCTGTGGCATGTGGACATGATAATTGAGGAACTCTTTCGAGAATGAGCCACTACCAAGCTCGCTGTCTAGGTCATCTCGCGAATAGCTGATGTATCGGCCAGAGTTCGTTCGGCGGCCAAATGTTACAGTGGGAGGAGGAGGGGCTGCTGCAGGGTTCGCAGCACCACCCGCGTGATCGGAGGCCATTCGGGCTGATCTGCTGCCCCGAAGAGCAGTGTTGGAAGCCATAACTTCGCCTGATCTGAAACTCACAATTGGCAGAGCTACTTAGAGAGACAAGATCTCTAGTGACAAGTAAAGGGCAGTATGATTTTCACCTTTTAGATAACATAGTAAATAAATAAGAACCAAGAAAATGGCAGATTTACTGGAGAAATCAGAACCAGAGAAAGTAAAAACAAACTGAATTTCTCAATCCAGAACATTTCAAAAAATATATGAGCTGGAGATAAGAAGTGTAGTCTAAAAAATCAATTATTTTGGTACGAAAATAATTATATCAAGGAAAATTTGCAGAGAATGAGAGATCAACCAAAAGGAACATTCAGCACAAAAGATCCAATTCTGAACTGGGAGATAAAAAGGGTAGTCTAAAAATTCAATTATTCTGGTACGAAAAATTTAATCAAGGAAAATTTGCAGAGAATGAGAGATAAACCAAAAGAAACATTCAGCACAAAAGATCTAATTCTGAACAGGGAGACCAAAAGGGTAGTAACAAAATTCAATCTTTTAGATAAATATGTTTAAAAACTCAAAAGAAATATAGCAGAATCTTCAAGATTAGGATCATAACCGGAAAATAAGGCACAACATCAGACAATGTCATTTCTAAGCAGAATCTAAAGCAGGAAACAAAAGGGTAATAACAAAATCGCATCTTTTTACCAACTATGCCACTATAATCAAAGCATATCACTTCAAAAGTTCAGATTGCAAACCTTTCTCCAAATGGCAGCGCAAAAACTGAGATCAAGCCATTGGACAGCTTCTCCGGTCGATCTGAAGAAAAGAAGGTGACAGCTTTGCTCGATTTAATCAAAAGCAAATCTCAAATAGTCCAAGCCCCAGAATCCACAGATCACCAACTTCTTCTTCCTTTTTTTTTAAAAAAAAACTCAGAGCCCGGCGGTGCAAAGATGGCAACTTTTTTTTTGGGAAGATTTGCTTCAGTGTTTAGGGATCCTTTCCTATTTCGAGAAATTCTAGAGTTAGGGCATAGAGAGAGAACGGACGAGAGGGGGAGAGATAGAGAGAGCGAGCGAAAATGAGAAGATTAAAGACCACGTTTTGATTTTAAATTTTATTGTAGGTTTTTTTTGGAAAAAAGAGATCTTTTTCTTCGCTTTCTGGCAGGGGAGAGATGAACGCGGATTGATTAGCTGTCTGTTGTCTGCCGACTGTAAACGGGGATGGGAGTTGCGGATCCACTATGGGATCCGAACCCGGATGGAAAGTATATCTATAATCTATATGAACAAAATATGGTAATACCATTTTCAAAATGTGTAAAAATTACAAGAATAGTAAAATGATGAGAAGAAATTTATTAAAAAATATTTAAGATTAATTCTTTTCTAGGTACTAAAAAATGAGGGACAACACTAACTTCTTTGCTCTTTTAAATGGTTTTGTTATTGAGACAAAGATCAGAAGAAAAATAATATTCAATAGAATAATTTCGTGTGAACTTAAATAGTTAAGAGAAGTAGGAGAATACAGCTCTATATTCTAAGTACAGTTGAACTTAAATTTGAATCATCTAATTTTGCAATTAATCTAAAATTAAAATAATACAGCAAAAACGTGTTTTTTTAATTATTGCTTGCAATTTTGAAAATTCGATGTTCGATGATCATATTGTATCGTATGCTAAATTTGTGATATAAGTTATAAGTAAATTTTGGTGATTTATTTTATATGATGTTCAAATAAGCGAGACTAGATTAAATGATAAAAGCTAATGCAAAATTCAATGTGTTATGATAAATTCTTGATTCGCAACTTATTTATGGCCTTTTGTTTTAAAAAAAAGAAAGAAAAAAAATATAGTTATCAAACTTTATGTCACGGTAACGCTCAATGTGCAACCTAAACCACTTTCGTAAAGTCTTTTTCATTCATTTTTTTCCCCCAAAAACAGGATGAAGGTTACCTTCCAGCCTATACACAGTCAGTCATCCCTCACCAGACTATCACTAATTAGTAATTACTCGAATTAAACTTTTCGTTCAACAATTGTGAGACGTGAGTGTGAAACCTCTCTCTTGAGAGGAAAGGGTGCCACCAACGAGCCAACTCACCGGTCTTAAGTCTTTTTCCTTCATTTACAAGCGTTACTCAATAGTGAAACAATTTACTCGACGAATCACAAGAGCTGATCGTCGAGCCTCGTTCGAATTTTAGTTAGTAACAAAAAATGAATATAGATTTATAGAAGAAAATATTAAAACTTTTTATGTTTTCAAATAATACGATAAGACCATCATCTCCTTTGTTAGTTTTTGATATTAGATCAGATCCCAGCTTAAAAACAGCTAAAGATAAAATGGGACACATCGTGTTTGGGTCCAAAAGGGAGCGCTCGTGAACATTTTCGATATTCCCATCCTTTTAGATTATTCTCTGCTGTCTACTTTTGGAAACGTCCAATATTTTAGGAAACAATTCATTATCTTATCTGTTATTGATTTGGATTTGGAAACCAAGTCCAATATCCATTAACCCGTTTCATGGCACGGGGAGATCAAACGGCACACACCACGTGGCAGGGAATGGCTGCCGACGTGGAATGGCCGGGGCCCACTTCCCATGTCGCCTCGGTTTCCTCCCGCCTGGGGCTTGTGCGAATGCCCTTGGATTGTGCTGGAATTACAACATTGGTCACCGAAACACCGGAGAGGAAAGCGGGGCCCACGCGACCCTTGAAGTACGGATTAGATTTCGAGCAGCGGCGCCTGTCTTCGGAACGAATATTCCTAGATTTCCTGATCGAGAGTGGGGCCCAGCATATTACCCGTGTTTGCTGTTTGTGGCTGAACAGCTGATTACTTGTAAAATTGTTGTTAATTACATGATTATAATGATCCGCGGCATGAATTTTGATTGAGCAGAGTCGCACGCACAGGACATGCGACTATGAAAACACGCGGACCACTCTGCATATAAGTTTTATTGTGATTTTCTCCCTCTTCTTTTTTTTTTCTTTTTTTTTTTTCGTGTGTTTCTTCTGATTTTTTTTTTTTTAAAGTCGAGTAATAAATATGAGAATATACCGCATACTGATAAATTTAAAACAATAGTTACAAATTGACTGCAATTTCGGACGGCAAGCCCCGATTGCGATTTCCACACGTTTACCAGTCGTGCGGGCAACCCTGCGGCACATCCGGCCATTGCTGGGCCCCACTTTCTCCAAATTCGCTGTGTCCTCGCGAAAAGTTCGTATACGAGCACCGGGGGACGTCCGTCCGTTCATCATGCGTCCTCATCGCGCGGAGATCACGTTCCCGCATATAAAGGTTAGAGCTGTTTTGCGTTTGGTGTGAAACTGTGTGCGGGGTGTTAGGGATGGAGATCGCGTGGTGGGGCCCGCATGCACATGGCCCCGTCGGTTCGGTGGTCCCGACGCGAACGGAGGAGGAAGAAAGCGGAGCATGCATAAAGAAAAGATATTTTGTTTGTAACTTAACATTCAACAGACACCCAAACTTCTGGGACCCACTCAAAGTGGAGTTTTGTGAGTGTCGTCGATTTTCTTCCCTTTTTTGCATATCGCGTAGCTCAGTCCAAAAAAAAAAAAAAACTCATTTTTTTAACTCAATTTTTTTACCATCGAGCCGGGTCTAATTGTGAATGCCGATTTTAAATTTTGAACACCGAACAAAAATATATCGTCTTTAAATTTCACCATATTATAACATAAATGAATCTGCTAATTTAGAATTTTAGGCGGACTTGTGTTCATAACTTCAATTCATCATTTTACGAAATGTTAGATTCCTTCCCAGAATCAAATGAGCCATGAGAATGTGATTCCTTGTGTGACGACTGACGATGTTAGCGTAATATTTCTATCCGGTGAAAATCCATGAAAAGTCTTATTCCTCGGTGTACTCGACTCTTTCTTCTTCTTTTTTCCGCTTCTATTTCTTGTCTTCCCTAATTGCAACCACTTTCGTCAGTCATTATCACATCACGACGTGTTACTGTAGCCGCCATCATCATTCTCTCATCGCTACCAATTGCCAACACCATCATCACTGTTAAACTAATCATCATTTTCGCAATCATCATTGTTGCCTTTGCCACCATTATCGTTATCATCTTAACTACTGTCACTGTCACTGTTGTCGCTACAACCACCAATCATATCAGTCATTGTCTCCCTGACCACCACTATCCATTACTCGATACGTCGAGAGATATTGAATATATTCTTGTTCATCTGCTTTCCTTCGTAACACTCTTGCATCTGACAGACAAAAGTTTTTCTTAATTTATAGATCGTTACAGTAGAGAAACTTGAATTTAAAAATTATTCACAACGCACTCTCATCTTTTTGTCAAAGTGTCAAGCTTACTAGAAAAATTGCTCTGATCGTTAGCTGGATCTTGAAAGAGAGATGTTCCAACTCCGTGCAGCTTGACCGAGATTTCTTGCACATATCTCTACTACTATAACTAGAAAGGGATTTCGACCATTTGACCTTACGTGCATGGCTGGTGGGTAACACGTGCGGCAACCACTGCTTCGCTTTTATTTTGTTTTATTTTCTTTTGTGAGAGCCCGGCTGGGATCCTTGGTCCCGAACTCGCCTGGCCAGACCAAGGCGGGATCCGCTGGAGAAAACTGGGCGCTCA
The DNA here is from genome assembly GCA_038442645.1 of Agave tequilana. Lineage (NCBI taxonomy): Eukaryota > Viridiplantae > Streptophyta > Magnoliopsida > Asparagales > Asparagaceae > Agave > Agave tequilana. The sequence goes on from JAVJIF010019667.1 coordinate 95,356, forward strand.
GGGGTCCTGGCTGGGCCGGGTCGGGCCAGCCCGATTTTATTAAAAAAAATCGAAAAAGCTAATAAATAAATTTGGATTTCTCCTTTTTCATGCTCCTCAATTTAGTATTGTGGTTTGGACACTTCCGTTGGATGCTGGAGAACTTGAGTTTGAATACTAGCAAAAGCATTTTTTTTTTTTATGATTTTAAAAAATGGGTTGCGGCGGGGTGGGGGGCGGTGGGCAACGTAGGTGGGGTGGTGGGAGATGGTGATGGGCGACAAGGGTGGTGCCCTGGCCGCGAAGGTGGACGGGATGGGACGGCGGAGGTGAGGGCAGCAGTGGGGGAGGTGGGGGGAGGGGAGGGGTGGAGGAGGTGGGCAGCCGCGGAGGTGGGGTGGAGGTGGCATGGAGGCGGGTCACCCAGGCTGGGCCCGGGCCACACAGGACGGGTCTGTGCGAGTTGTAGGGCCACCCGGCCCGATTCGCACCCGTATTCTCGTTTACGCGCGGCTGTTCTCATATCTTTCAAATAAATATGCTGCACCGAAACTAATTCGCTTTGCTACAATCTCATAATTTTATAAATATGCAAGCTTTTCACAACTGGTAATTTGCATTAAAATGTGATCATGTATTACTTTTTCCAAATAGAATCTGGCACGTGCATTGCATGTGCCCAACAAATCTAGTACATGACATAACAAGGATCCTTTGATGCATGTTCATGTGCTTGTGTGTTCCTATTTCCTAATTCCTACGAAGAAGGGAAGACAATGGCAAATGAAAGAAACTCTTTAAAGTATTTGATGACAAGGGCTGGCCCATGGTTTCTGAGCTATTTGTCTCAAGTATTTGGGTTGACCCATGCTCAAGAGACAGGGCTCTAGTTTTACCCATTCAAACTCAGATGGAGTAGTTCTAAACCATTTGACATCCAATATTTGCTTGCTCAATTCGTGGGTTAGGTGTAGTTGTTGGCCAAACTTAGAAGAAACAAACCAAGAAAGCCCCATGAATGTACTAATTAAAAACTCACATCATCTTATTCCTCAACAACAACAATAACAACAACAACTAAGCCATTTGTCTCAAGTATTTGGGGGTAGGTTACATGAACCAAAAGAGAATTACGTCGGATCAGGCACATGGATCGACTTTCTCCACTCATTCCTATCGACAATATGTCTTCATTAAGACCTTTAGCCGATATATCTTGTCGTATCACCTTCATCCATGTTTTTTTCGGTCTTCTCTGTGTTCTTTTAACTTGTCCTAATTTGATACGCTCTACTCGTCGGAGTAGCGCATCTGTAGGTCCACGTCAAGAATGACAAGAACGATTACATTTAACAAAACCTAAGAAGCTATTTGTTTCGCCGTAAAAGACGTAAAAGTCTGTAAGTCGTAAATGACTTACAACCCAATTATAACTACTGCGTTTGTTTGGACAGTAATTCGTAAAAGACTTACGCAACTCAACTGCCACTCACTTGCAAGCCAATTACCACTCACTTATAGCCCAGTTACAGTTTATTTCGTGGTCATACAAATTTGTTTTTTCTATGTCAATATTATTTTTTTAATATTTAGTATTTTTAATTTTTATTTGCAATATTAAAAAAATTTAAATCACCAAATAATTAATTTTGAGGTCAACTTTTTCACTTACGACAACCAAACACCGTAAAATGTAACTTATAGCTTTATATTACCAATCAAACATTATAAAATTTACATGCATGTAACTCATTTACAGTTGTAAAAAACTATACCAAATATGACTTACGAATTACGGCCAATTACGACAACAAAAAAGAGCCTAAAGACAAGAATGTGTTGGGAAATATGAAAAATTAAATGTGAATCTTTGAGTTGAATTACGGCGAGATCCGTTGATAGAATCAATTGGATAATGGTTGGAGTGTGTTCTCCTTCCATTGGGGATGAACGTGGTATATTCACATGTTCAATTTCGACTTCAAATGAATGAGGTATTCAAGTCTAAAGTTTGCCTAATTCAAAAGTCAAAAGGGGACTAAAGGTAGTTAAAATCATTTAGTCCACATTGGCCATGGGATGGAAGTTTGAAGTGTTTAAATAGAGAAAAATGAGAACAAATGGTGTGCTCTTTGGGTACTTGGAGTTTCCGCGCGCGATTAGGGGAAACCACGCCCTCGCGCGCGGCGCGCGACGCTGGCGCCGGTGCCGGGCTCTAGCTTGGGCTCCCTACCCAGTCCGGTTCTTTTTGAACCGGGTCTCACGTGTATGGGTTACAACGCCGACTCAGTACAACGGTTAACAGAAAACCGTCGCCAACAGTTGGGCGATTTTTGTCTGAAATCGAACAGTTTTACCCCTCCCGGAGTGCTATAAATAGCACTCATTTTCTTTCATTTTAGAACACAGACATAAACACAAAACAGTACAGAAAAGGAAAACAAGTTTCTTCCTCTACATTCCGAAGTGGGACTAATGCAATTTAGATTCAGAAGTGACTTCCAACAGGAAGTGGGAATTCTACAATTCAGACTCTAAAGTGACTTCCAACAGATTCTGAAGATTCGTTCTGAAAGAAGGCCTAGAAAATTCAACATATTATTTAAGATAATTGTTGTCTGAATCTGTGACTTCCAAAGAAGAATATTCTTCTATCTCCTTCATTTCTCTGCAGTGGGTGTTCCTCCAAAGTAAAGACAAATATTATCCCTGAAATTTGTTCTTAGTCCGGCTGCTTTCATAATCCTCTTAAGGTACTGGTTAACTACGGTTCGACCGTACGGTGATTTGGTAGTGCTATCAAAATACCGTGAAGGAGTGTTATATCTTAGGAGACCAGCAACCGGTAACCCGTTAGCACCGTAGCGGGGGACGTAATTATCTTAAGGAGATTCACTATAAGCGTGTCTCACTCCAAGTACTGTATAAGTGAATTAATTTTCTTTATACAGGAGTTATACTAATATTCAGCATATTGAAACTGACTTATATCAGTTTAATTGTTGTTTAACTAAGGAAGATAATTGAAAGGTGATTCTGTAATTAAGGAACGTTCTATTGAACGGAAAACCTCCCACCTGATATTCACCGACCTGGCCAATTAGATTGGTGATATTGATTAGCTGTCAGATTGATCCTAGTAACTAACAGAATGATGTCCTACGAACTATATTTGTTACAACTGGATACTACTGAGAGTTTACGAGCGGTGATAAAGTATTTAATTGTCATGATTTTGTTACAGATAAGAAGGGAAGACCTGCTGATTGTAACCACATAGGACAAGATATGATGCAGACAGATACATGCGTGAATGTTCAAACTAAGGATGAGTCTAAGACAGATTTTGTGATGACGAGATGCTGGTGGAGTGAACCAAGAAAGGTAAAGCCAAAATAAACAATAAACAAGGCCATGACTTATCATGAATTTTCTCAATGTCTCTTAATAAGCATTTAAAAAAAAAAAAAAAAATCCACGATTAATCGTCAGCTTATACACACATCCTGTTCACATATCCACCCGCCTTAAGAAAACCACCATAGAATTTCATCACCAAGCAGGCTTTTCTTTCATTTAGTCCAAGTCATCTTGAACCATAATGGTTTGCTCACACATCAACAGTATTTTGTTTTGGAATTTGGACTAACAGCTAATTAACAATTCTTCTACTATGCTGGCGAGAAACTCAAGTTATTTTCTAGGTTACAGGAGTCAACTATTTAGATGTATTGGACAGCAGCAAATTTCAAATTCCAAACATTTTACGGTGTATCTGCATGTCTTGGGTTGGGAGAATTTTTGTTTCCAACAGTGTCTCCTGGAACGTGATACAGTGATACTCGTGTCCATATCCACATATCTGTAAATTTCATCTCTCACAGCATACGCATTCGACTCAAACTCGTGCTATCAACTGGGAGTGAATCTCCTTCCCTCATCTAAGCTCCCCATTGTCGCCGCAAGCGTTGAGGAGGTAGGTGAAGCTGTAGACGGAGGGGCGAACTTTGTCTTGCTTCATTAAACAGAAGAAGCAGAGAGCTTCGGAGAGAGGGGAATGGTGACAGTGGCCCTTGAGAATGGAGTGGTAGAGCTAGGGGTTTTGTCGGAGACTGAGGAGAAGACGAGGGAGGCGTCTTCGAGGGCGACGAAGCGGGAGAAGATGGCGACGAGTTTGGTCTGGACGAGGTGTTCGACGAAAAGCCCCCGCTTGACGGTGAGGGGAGGCGGAGCAGAGCTAGAGGAGGAGGGGAGCTGATGACCTCTTCTTTGTTGAAGATGGAGTGTGAGAGAGAGAGAGAGAGAGAGAGAGAGAGAGAGAGGAGGGAAGGGTTGCAGTGTGGAAAGCATTTGGCTTGAAAATTTTCAAAAAGAGGCGTGTAAAAATTGGGGGAGGCTTGGCAGTTGACAGGTATTATAGTTTTTTTTCTAACAAATGCAATGCCTATGAAATTTACATTTTGGAAGAACTCTTTTCGTTTAAAAAAAAAACTATCATGAATTTCAAATTTGGATAAGACCATCATGAATTTTTTTTCCTGAAATTTCAATAATTGTCGTCTGTCAATCAACATGGCGTGATCTTTTGTGACCTTTCAATTTTTATTTTTAAATTAAAAATTTATTTTTTTTTGAAAATTAAGTTGTTGGGATCAATTTTTACATGAGGGCATTTTGATTTTTCTAAACTCAACCGCTAATAATGTGTTATAGTTTTCTAAAACTAACTAAATTTATAAAATTTTTATACATTTTTGAAAACTCATAACAGTTTCTTTGAAACAGAAAAAAATTCGTGACAGTTTTCTGTAGTTCGGTTAAGATTTTGTTTCTGTCCAAGCCCAAGCCCAAGCCCATCATACAAAACCCCCAAATGGACCAGCCCAAAACCCTTTACAAGTTGGATGGATCCTTCTCTCGTCTCCCAATTGAATGGCCCCACCCTCCTCCTCCGCCGCCGCCGCCGCCGCCAGTCTCCGCCGGAGCCAGCGCATATCCCTCTACCACCCCTCCCTCGTCCCCCTCCTCTACTGCCGCTCCCTCCGGCAACTCCTCCAGGCCCAGGCCCACCTCACAGTCACCTCCCTCATCGCCGACCCCTTCGCCTCCTCCCGCCTCCTCCGCCACTCCCTCCACCTCTCCCTCCGCCACTCTCTCCTCCTATTCCGCCACCTCCCCAGCCCCGACCTCTTCTCCCTCAACCTCCTCCTCCCCTTCTCCCCCCTCTCACTCTTCTTCTCCTCCCTCTCCTCCCACTCCTTCGCCCCCAATTCCTTCACCTTCACCGCCGTCCTCACCTACGCCGCCCGCTCCGCCGATCTCACCGCCGGCGAGACCGCCCACGCCCAGGCCCTCAAGCGCGGCGTTCTACAAACCCACGTCTCCAACTCCCTCATCCACATGTACTCTGCCTGCGGCCTCGTTTCCTGCGCCCGCCAGCTGTTCGACGAAATGCCGCACCGGGACTTGGTCTCTTGGAACTCGCTTGTCGACGGGTATGTGAAAGTTGGGGACTTGGGGAGCGCCAGGGAGGTGTTTGAGAGAATGCCACAGCGGAATGTGGTTTCTTGGAATGTTATGGTGAGCGGGTATTTGAAGGGGCGGAGGACAGAGATGGGGTTGAGGCTGGTGAGGGCGATGTGGGAGAGCGGGGTGAGGGGGGACGTGAAGACGATGGTGAGTGCTGTCACGGGTTGCGGGAGGATGGGGAGGGGGAGGGAGGGGCGGTCCGTGCACGGGCACTTTTTGAGGAGTTTCGGCGAGGAGGAGGGGAATTTGATATTCGGGACCGCGCTGGTGGACATGTACGGGAAGTGCGGGAGGTTGGGGGACGCGAGGCGGGTGTTTGACGCGTTGAGGGGAAAGAACTTGGTGTGTTGGAATGCCATGATTCTGGGGTATTGCGTGCATGGCGATCCAAAGGACGGGATCGTATTGTTTGAAGCGATGACCAGAGAAGGTAATGCTTGCTTATCAATGTAGATGACTCAGTTCATGTCATCTCCATTACGATAAACTGTTTGGTTATGTTAAATTTTGTCAGGTGAAAACTCAAGAGGAGGAACAGGTGATAACATTCAGCCGGATGAAGTTACCTTTGTCGGTGTGTTATCTGCTTGTGCTCGTGGATGTCTTCTCGAGGAGGGGAAGAAGTACTTCGAGCAAATGACAAGCTTTTATCACTTGACGCCCACATTCGCCCATTACTGGTGCATGGCCAATCTATACGGCAGCCTTGGTCTCATTCAGGAAGCAGAAGAAGTGCTCAAGAGCATGCCAGAGGAAAAGGAGTCGTTAGTTTGGAGTGGCTTGCTCGGATACTGTAGGTTCCGAGGAGACATAGAACTGGGCGAGCAAATAGCAAAGGCGTTGATCGAGCTGGAACCTAATAATGGTTCGCGATACGCCTTGTTGTGGAATGTGTACATGGCAGCTGGGCGATGGGGGACGCGCAGAATGTGAAGGAGATGATGAAGGAGAGGAGGGTGAGAGCAATGCCTAATGGCAGGCTTGTCGATTTGAATGAAATCATTCACAACTTTAAGGTGGGGGATCGCTCCAGGCCGGAGATTGAGAGGATATATGCGATGATGGACGATTTAGCTGTGATGCTGAAGTTGCCTGGTGTTGCAGCGGACTCAGTTGAAAGCAGAAAGAGTAGTTTGTGATTCTAACAAGAAAGAGCGAATTTGTGCTTGGTTTATCTGATTCATCAAAATTTTTTAGCCAGAAGAATGCAGAATTTCTCCTGGAGGGCAGTTTTTTTTTCATGTCTTCACACGAATTAGTGAATTTTCTGGTTCGTTTGTGTTAGAATCATGAAGAGTAGATGAAGCAATCTTTCAAAATTTCATTGGAAATGGAAAGCACTCGTGCAAATGCAACAAATGTGGGAGAAATCAGAAAGCTGCAGGTCTTTGGACTTTGATTGTCTCTTCGATTGGATACAGATACAGTTTTGTAAAGTTAGAGAAATTTGAGCCGTTGAGTTTTCTTATGTCTACTCCAATGCAAAATGTAGACAATAATCATTTATTTCAATCAGTTTGTAACCAAAATATTGAGGAGAAATTCAAGTTGAACAATTTCTCAATTGCCAATGTGTACAATGGGATGATTTCTCTTTATGCTGAATAATCAATATGGAAACAGTTTAACTCTGACAATATTTTCTGCATTGTGATGTGTATGACATATGGGCTCCTCTGTCTGGATGCAGATGGCTTCTTCTTTCTGATCACTCCAATAAATTCAATCAAGGGCACAAATTTTATTCAATTTTTGTCTCCTGTCCCCTTACTTCTCCTGACATCTAAGTAAGAGAAGTCACATGAATTAGTTTGATTAAGATTGTTTTATGGTCGTTTATGAATGTTAAATTAGTTGAAGAAACTGAATTGTATATTATTGATAAGGGAAATGTCTGAATATATAGAGAATATAATTTCATGATAAGAAATCCTCTACTCCAAATATAACTGGCATTATAATCATAATACTACTCTTAACCTCTCCCCAAAAACTCACGATAGAGGGAAAATTGTGAGTTGGAATAAAAAAAAGAAAAAAGAAATAGAAATGAACTGAAAAATATATGCTGAAAAATTCAAAACTTGATGTCGACTTATTAATAGAACTTGGAAAAACTTGAACACCCCTCGCGAACACATGATGAGTGAAACATCGAGAGTTTAGATGAGTGTGGATTATAAGAAGAAGAATTAGAGATGGATTCCACAGACGGTGGAGAGCTGCTAAAGAAGATAACTTTGATGGATATAGATCAAGGACGAAACATCTACTGGAGAGATGGATTCCGATCGAGACGTGACACTTTCTGAAACTTGATGTAAGTCTCTTTCATGTATCGCAAGACGGACTTTAAACTTATAAATCTCTTTAGAATGGTCAGAGCGGACTCCAAAAACCCATGGTGTCTCTTTCGCTTGAAGCAAAGTAGACATTGACATAGTATGAAATACGTCGATAGAGAAGGAGATTGTCATATCCATGTTAAAAAGTAGTGCCACAGAAAGAACGACTGAAGAAAAAGAAAAGAATCTACAACTAAGAGAAGCACTTTCAATATTAACAAGGAGAGATCGACATCGTCAAAAGTGGATGAGGAGGACACAAAGAGTCCAGAATAGAGGAGAGAATACTAGTCGGAGGAGATGAGACGATTGCCGTTGAGAGAGAAGGATTTTAATCGGCAACGACGTAGTAGCTATGAGCTCTGCAAGAAGAGAAGGATGTCCAATCGGTGACATTGAAGGAGAAGAGAAGAAGAGCTCATCTTGTCTGAATCTGAATCAGAGTTTGGTAATTAAGAGATTGAAAAAGATCTGGGTCAGGTTTGATCACCCGAAAAAAGAGCACAACAATCGAGTTTGGATTACAAGTGAACTGCTAGGGGATTGAAGCAGGTACCAAGATCAGGTAAGATCGTATCCGGGTTGAACAGAGTCTGAATGAATATGAAGACCTAATTTACACCAAAAAAAAAAAAAAAAAAAAAAAAATTTAAAATACAGCTAAGAAAATTGATTGGAAACATGCATCTCCTTCAAAGAAAAAGGCATACAAACTAGTAATCGGCCACATAATTAAACAATGTAATTAACAGAAAGAAATACTTGATAAACCCAACCAAGTCTCATTACTAGTGCAAGTATACACTCTCATTGCTGCTTTTTTCCTCCCATAGTTTTAAATATCGGCCGATTAATCTTATAATATTGACTGATATTGATGATAGTAATTATAAATGTACACTTTTCATTCACTTCACAAATTGTAAGAGCCTCTCATCGAGCAAACAAAAACGTTCTCAACCGCGCTTCCTCTACTACTTTATTATACTCTATTTGCTAATTATTATTCACCTGTGAAAATCTTTAATGTTAATAATTTCAAAACCAGATAATGTCAGGAGATGTTTTAAATTTCACTTTAATTTTAAAGTGAACGAGAAATATGCAGTCACTCTCTTCGAAGTTAGGTACAGGAGGGGGCAGAAGTTAGGTACAGGAGGGGGCAAAAGACTGAACTTCCTAAATGACTTACAGTCCAATTATAATTATGACATTTGTTTGAATCGTAATTCGTAAAACACTTACGCAACTCAGTTACCACTCACTTACAACTCATTTATAGTTAATTTTGTGGTGATACAAATTTATATTATTTTTTATATTAATATTATTTTTTTAACATTTACTAATTTTAGTATTTATTTGTAATATTTAAAATTTTTTAAATAACCAAATAGTTAATATTGTGGTTAACTTTTTCACTTACGATTTATACATTATGACAACCAAATATCATAAAATACAATACACTTTCCCACTTACAACTTTATATTACCAAAAAAATATCGTAAAACTTACATGCATGTAACTCATTTATAACTGTAAAAGAGTTTATCAATTACGACTTACGAATTACGGCTAATTATGACAACCAAACAGACTCGAGGGGTCAAATTCAAGACTGTGCTTTGATCTTTTTCGAAGAGAGAAAAAAAATGTATTTTTGTCAAAAAAAAAAAGTTCTGCTCTAAAAAAAAATTTACTTTTTTTAATGCTATCCATCCGCACGAGTAGATGGGCTTTGGGCTTTCGGGCAGCCTCTACGTGGCAGGCCGTTTGGATCACACTTTTGCTGTGAAGACGGAAGCGGGGGAAAAAAAAAAAGGAAAGAAAGGAAAAGAAAATAGAAATGCAATTTTCTTTTTGCTGTTGTCACCCTTTGAAACAACATATTTGCCTGTCACAAGTTGCAACTTGCAAACATAGTCCTAGATTTTTTTGCATAAAAAGACAAACCTGAATAGAAAATTCCTAAAAATGCAAAGCTTGGGGAGTAAAAAGTAACAGAGACATTAGGGATGGGTTTATATGAAAAAGAAGGGATGGGTTTCTTTTCTATTTACAGAAAAGAAAAAAAGAAATTAGAAAGCAAAGAAAGAGTGAGAGAGAGAGGTTCTGTTTCATCGTCGCAAATGTCGGCGGCGGCGGCGTGGTCCTCCGCCTTGGTATCCGGTACTCCGCTCCCCTTCAAGAGACCGCGCTCTTTGCTCGGCCAACTTCACTCTCTGGCTCTGTCCCTCGCCATCCCTCTATTTCTTCATTAAAGTGAGAAAATTCGCAATAAATCTTTCAAAATTGTGTTTAATTTCAAGCAAAGCATGCGAATCTATGACGACCCATTAATTTTTTTCGCATTTTGTAGCCTAAAGATTGCAACTTTTCTATTCTGATGTTTTTTTTACTGTTAGTATACTAGCAAGTTTTCAGAATCTAATTTGTGGTTATGTGTAACAATTCATAAGTTTGAATCCATAAGGAGCTATTGGGAACTTGACTAATTACAATCTATTGTTGAGGAACCCAGGATTTTTAGTGTGTGATGTTGCTTATGTAGTTGTAATTTTGTGGGCAAATATTGGAAGAATTCCTCTGTGTTTTTATTTTTTGGGCAATTTTTGGTTTCTTTCATGTGGATTTTGAGCTACCGATTTGGTAAATGATAGTAAAAAGATCACCATGGAGAAATAGCAAAGACACTGTTTTTAAATAGTAGACTGAATTGGTTGCAGATAGAAGCTTGTTTCTTGGACCTCTTGAAGGGGCCGTTTATGCAGCTGATATGCGTTACTCTTCTAATTGGTTATGTTTTTTCTCTGTATATATTCCAGGATGGCATAATAGATCTATGTCCTGAATTTTATTTGACAAGAGGAAGGATCATGGAATGCTTCCATGGCAAGAAAATGGTATAGCAGAACCATTAACAAATCGATGCACAAATTAATAAGTATATATTATACCTTTTGAGAACTCAGCTTTCATCTTTGGATATTCTTTATGAAAATAAAGGGACAAACATGTCGTTCATGTTGACATAGAAGGACATGGCAATTTTTTAGTACGAGAACATAATATACATCGCATGTGATATCTTAGACGCGAGAAGAACAAAGATATAATCATGGTTTCGTGATGTGGGTGGATGGAGGTGGTCACTGGTCATACATTATGAAGAAGAGCGGGCTTGGTGGGCTTGGTTGGGTGTTACAAACTGATGAGGGAAGAGGATTTTGATTGTGCAAACATAGACTTTATGGTTATGATCTCATCTAGAGGGAGAGTTCGATAAGTGGAGAATATCTGAGAAAGAGAGTGACCGAGGGATTGATAGTTTTAGGATTTTATACTACTCTGCCTACACACACACCTAAGGATGTAGTAAAAGACTTGCGTCATGCATTTCAGAGACATTTTTGTTAGTTGCATGATATCAAAAAAGTTAGGAACTCAATGCCAACTACTTGAGAAACCAACGCCTCAATCATCTCAGCCACCTTTGACAAATACCTTTTAAGAACATGAGCTTTATACATTGATTAAATGCAGCTAAGAAAAACAATTTCTAGTTTTGGTACATTGTAGGCCATACAAGAAGATATTGTTGCATAAAACTTCCTTTTAAGCAATCTCCAAAGAATACTCATATGTGATTGATCCTCCAAGATTATAGGAACTGTTAGAATCTTGGTGGTAACTGGTAAGATCAGCTCAGGTGGTCCTATATACCAAGTTGTACGGGCTTTAGTTTCACCTAGACCCCATTCGGTTCTCTCAGTAGTCATAGTCTTTATGTCTTTATCACATTCGTGACTGGGTCAAATTTGGAACTTCCTCCCATCTTTGATTCTCCGGCAGGAAATTTTTGAATTGGACTTCTATAGTGCTTGGTTTTCTTCTAATATATTATCTATTAGACATGGAAACGAGGCGAGGCCTTGAGCTACACTAATTATTTACACTTAAACTTCTGGTAAGTAATATTTGGGAGGAAAAGATCATTATGGAATCATTTTACCATAACTGTATATTTATGGGTTTTAGTGTTTAAAGAGGTCCTTCTAGATATTGGAGTTTGGTACTTCTTTCAAAAAATGTGATAAGCTGCCAGCTTCACTGGGTGTGTGTGGTGGTTTTGTTGGGGGGGGGGGGGGGGTGAGGGTTGTGGCTAGTCCCATGTTCAAGTCCCGGCTACAGCTATGTATTAAAAAAATGATATCTGATTTATGTGTTTTAGTTGTCAACTCGATGTCCAAATCATAATGTGTTCCCTCTTATTCTTTTGGCAGAACAAACACTAGACGCATTTATGCTGCATCAGATATACAAGTGGATTCCTCTACTGTTTCAATAGATGTTGTGGCTGATGTAAAAACTGAAAAGGTATGTATTTGATCTGCTTTCTTTAAGTTAATTTTGTTGCTACTCTAGTCTCTTTCATGCATTTTATATACATTAACCTAGTATCATGAAAACTGATGATAAAATTTTAATACAATAGGTTGTTGTCTTGGGAGCAGTGGATTTGTTGGTTCTGCTATATGTAAAGCTGCAGTCTCCAAGGGTATTGAGGTTGTCAGTCTAAGCAGGTTGCTTGCAAAGCCTTTAATTTTGTCATCTTGATAGATACTCTGTGCATTCCAATTTCACTAAATCTGTAATTGGTAACTTGTTTGCTCATAAATGTTGTTACGAGCAAAAAACGCCATGCTCTCAGCATTATTTTGTTCCTTTTAGCATTTATGTATCATAATATGTTCCGTAGACTTAAGATGGATGCTTCTCACAGGTCGGGAAGGCCTACTTACTCAGATTCTTGGGTTGATCAAGTCACATGGATAGCTGGTATCTCCTAAACTTTTATTATCACTCAAGAACTCTTCTTATTATCTGTTACTTTTGTCTTTCAGTATCAAAATCATTTTGCAGATCTTGCCATTTTTCATAGATTTTTTATTGTGAAAGGACTAAAAAAAAATAGTATGGGTGTTAGGCCGTGATCTTCAATTCTTGTACTTTGCTGTGCGCACTCACGGCGACCCATGTGGAAGCACAAAGACACTCAAAAGCACACACCCCCCCCACCCCCACCCCACCCCCCCCCCAACCCCACCCCACGCACACACACCACACACACAAAAGTGTGTGTGTGTGTGTGTGTGGGTGTGTGTGAGAGAGAGAGAGAGTGAGAGAGAGAGAGAGAGAGAGAGAGAGAGAGAGAGAGAGAGAGAGAGAGTGTTTGCATTGGTTGATGGGGAAATTAGCACATACACCCAACACATTTGTTGGAGGCTTGGAGCACATGGAGTAGTTATCAGTCTTCTTGTAACATAATTGAAGCTATAGTGAAGAAAAAAGATTTTGAATGATATCATTTCCGTCAGATAAGAAATAAACAAGACCCATTTGCTGGTCGACATGGGCCTTTGCTTGAGAGTTTAATTCTCATTAGCTATGTAATCCTAGCCTTTATGCCTGACCCTAAATGCCTTTATTATGATACAGAGTCTTGGGTGTGCTTGTCGTTGCTTTTGCTTATAGAGTTCCTTCCAGGATTCTCTTGAAAGGATTTGTTTATATTTATGATGTTTACCATTGTTGGATGGATAAGTGTGTAACCAAGTTGATATGTGTTGAATTGGGCTTGGATAGATTTGAAACAGATTTATCTAGACTCCAGAGTGCTTGAATGAGAATGGATAAAGGGAGGGAGAAGTTGGAGAAGGATGAACTAGAGGGATTTGTTGGGGTTGGTGTGTTCATAATTTTTGGTGAAGAAATAGTGGTACTTCTGCGTTTGCAAGAAGCCATAGTTTTGGGTCTGGGGAATGAAGAAAGGCTAGTTTGGTGGTTCTGCATTATGAAAAAAACTATATTTTTGGGGCTTTGTCTTCTTCCTAAATAAGCTTCTGACAGATGGTAAACAAATACCAAAGTTTATGAAGGGCTGAAGGGGGCTTTTAATTTTCTACAAAAGCCGCAAAGTGATTTCTTTAGGCAGTGGTAGATAACTAGATAGTCCTTGACTGCACTGTGTTTATTTTATGGGAAAGCTCTCTCAAAAAGGATGCTAATTGCTAGGACTAATAATTAGAGAAAAATGAACAGTGGATGTTTCTTAAAAGTTGAAGACTGCCCAAAGTATAGAACATTGAGTGAGGAGCAAGTACTTTTTTGGTGAGGTTGGAGATGAACTTATGGAACAGTAATTGCCGGCATAGGGGAGAGAGCTTTGGGTTGGGATTTCTGACAAAAGATATGACTTTTGCCTTGAAGTGTATTAAGAACTCCCTCGAGCAAGGCAACATGATTTAAGGAGATTCCATAAGGAACATAATAGTGCACATATCATGTCTATTTGTATTACAATAATTTCATCCAGAATTATTGGAGCATAAAGCAAAAGAGTGCACAGGTTACATAAGTACGAAAACTTAGAGAATAAAAACTTAATTATATTACATCATTTAATTTTATTTTGGGGGGACCATGTGTGTTTTGGTGGTTGACCTGTTTATATGTTTGTTTCATTATAAAAATTTTTGGATTATTAAACATCTGGTATAAGTTTATTCTTCATTGTTTTCCTGATTCTTTTCTAAGAAAAATCAATCATGTCCATAAGGCACGAGCACTTTACTTTTCACTTTGGGCATCTTCAGTGCCAAAATTGGTTGATACTTCTCCGTGTAAAATGTAGATAAATGCATCATGTTTCTCATTAATAATTGTGTGCTTATGACTCTTGAGGGCATGTATACATTGCCTGCAAGCTAAGGTGTTCTGTAGGTATCTTGGAAAATTTATGCTCAAAATAATTTCCAAGCCGATTTCAAATCTGTGTCAAAGTAGCATCGGAGATTTGGAAGTGAGAGATTGTTTGAGATCTCTCCTTTCAATTATATTTATAGATACAAGAAAGCCTAAATCTATTCCTATTCCTATTCCTATTTCTATTCTACTCATAATACAACTCATATACCAATACAACTCCACTCGTTATACAATTCATATTCCCTAACACTGTGCAGGAGATGTTTCTATGCGAGGTGGGATGAGGTATTGGTTGGAGCGACTGCAGTTGTGTCAACCCTTGGAGGGTTTGGGAGCGAGGAACAGATGAAGAAGATAAATGGCGAGGCTAATATCCTGGCAGTAGGTGCTGCAAAGGAGTATGGTAAGAACCGTGACAAATTTTTATCATCGTACTTTTATTTTTTGAGGAGAAACATGCATACATTATGATGATCCTCTTTCGGGTAAGGAAGTCGTTACTATTACCTTTCAAGTTTGTTGTCTCTTGGTGTGGCAATTCGGAGTATGACAAGCTTCAAATACGACAAGTACTATAATGATAATGGTGTCTTGGAAAATCTTTTTGTAAACATAAGTTGAGATGATTGTAGATTCATAGGGTGATGGATCATGGATGGTTTTTGTTTCTGTAGTGCCTCGATGTGGTTAGAGAAATTCCTGGTGTGAGATAAATGCTATTCTGATGAAGAAGTAGCGTGCTCCTAATACATGGATTCAATCAACATTGGCTGGGGGTTCCATATGCATCCTTTGTTGAGAACTGATGAAAATTATATATACTTTTTCTTTTGGGTTTCAAATTTTCTGTGATTATACGAGGGAAATACTTGCTCTTTAAAACATATAGGTTCTTATCATTCAGTTGTCTGCTGAAGTGTTGGTACCTTTAATGGCACGGTAAAAATGAGCATTTACAAAAGGAAGAAAACAGTGGGAAGCGTTAAAAACTTTGGACAAGCTCAGAGTGAGGGTATTACTACTAGAGTAGCTGGAGAGTTCCTTGGTGGTGATCCTGGACTGTTTCTAGATTTTAGATGTGAAAGAGAAGGGAATCTAATGATCTCTCAATTTTGTGCATTACCTGGTTAGCTTGTGAATAACTTGAGAAACTGTTTGACAATTCATATAGTTTATCTGATATAGTCCTTGCCCTATTTTATACAGGTGTTCCAAAGTTTATTTTGATCTCGGTGCATGATTACAATCTTCCTTCATTTCTACTCTCCTCCGGCTACTTCACTGGAAAGGGAAAGCAGAATCAGAGGTCCTCTCCAAATACCCAAACTCAGGTTTCGCTTCGTTTCCCCTCGTTTGTCTTCTTTTATATTTGTAAAATCATGCGTGTTGCGAGTTTAGTAACTTTAGATTGTTACCCGACTTGGGGCTTATATTTGTCAAATGGTTAAAGAGGTTTGGAAAGAAATTACTGCTGCCCAGCAAATTTCCAAACGTCCGAACTTGTTTAGTATTAAGTTCGTAAAATAAAATAAAATTAAAATTAGTCACAATGGTTTTGCATTGTTGTGCTTCGAAGTGTTGGGTGGCTTATCCAAGTGGATAGTCCACTTATTCACATAATCTACATAAATTTCAGGATTATAGAAATAAAATTGTTCAGATTACTTTTAATGCTTGCATCAAATGGATTCACTAATTCTTCATGTAAAATATTGTGCTTCAACCGAACAGGCATAGTACTACGACCAGGCTTCATCTATGGCAAGCGAAAGGTGGATGGCTTCGAGATCCCCCTCGATAATAGGTGAACCATTGGAGAGAGTACTCGCAGCGACTGAAAGCTTCACAAAGCCTCTGAGGTCTCTTCCTGCTTCTGATCTACTACTAGCTCCGCCTGTGAGTGTCGACGATGTGGCTTATGCGGTCATCAATGCGGTCATCGACGATGACTTCTTTGGTGTTTTCACCATCGAGCAAATCAAAGAAGCTGCAAGTAAGGTGAAGACCTGAGATGCCGCGAATCACAGACTCCAGGAGGTACAGGTCACTGTTATGTAATTGCTTTGTTGATGGAAGATTTTTTCTTTCAAACATCTACTGATTTATGCAATCTGTTGAATAATGAAAGCAAGCATGAAAAAGGTTGAAATGAAACTCAAAAGAGTCTCACTCACACAACGTCTGGTGTTTTCTCAAGAGATTTGTCCCCTCTAGTATTTCTGTCCAACAATTTAACAGAACGCCAGGTCCCGGTTCGGTTTGAAACCAGGTGACAAGCGGCCCGGTTCGGTTCTGATTTTTGTTTTACGATTTCAGTTCGATTCACCGGTTCGAGTCGGAACGGTGATCTGATCTATTGTATAGTAATAGAGATTTTTGGTTTATTTTCGTGAAGAAATAAAATGAAATGATCTGAATTAAAGTGTGGGCAGGGCAGCTGGGTCACCATCAGGGCTGCCCGTGCTGCCCGGGGATGTGAAAGGTCAAGGCCTGACAGAGGCCACGGTCAGCCCTGGGGCAGGGTTCAGAGGGTCAGTGGTCAGACTCCAATCCAATCATAAAGTAATTGAGTACCAAATCATTTCCTTTTTCTCTTTCCCTCCTGGATTCTTGCATGATTCTAGTGCTCTATTTTGCTCTATTCCCATTGGCTGTCTCAAACTTTTGCTCTATTTATCTTTTAATTTTAAAAGTAATTATTTATTTCAAGTGCAGAGGGGGGATAAGGACAAAGAAGATGAATGGAGGGCTGAGATCTGTTCTTGGGTTTTATTTTACTCCCCTCTGTTTGTTCTATTCCACCACCCTCAATCAAATCCCTGCCGTCCATTGGCACAGAATATTCCAGGTGGAATTTTTTGGAATATATATGACTTGTTTGATGCTTCTTTTGGACTTCATTAACCCACTTGATGGTAATCTAATTGGATCATAATCCAATTCCATTTGTAGTTTTTTTTAAAATTTATTTCTTGTATTTGGAACCAAATCTTGGGTTAGGGTAAGAAACTGAAAACAACAATACTTATACTTATCAGACGTATTCAGAAAAACATTATATGCAACTATATTTAAGTGGAACAACAGTACTGTAACTACAGTATTTGAAGTTGCATAAGCGTCAAAACAAGTAAGTGTATATGTCTTGTCTTTTAGCAGAGGTCTTTTGACGAAATGTCACATTTTTGTAAATCATGTTTTCTTTTCTTTTTAGACAAAAAGTAATGTTTTTGTTGGAGACAATTATTGAATAAGTTTTTGTTGCATTTTGATGTACAATTTGTGGATTAGTACTTATGATTTGTACTTGCTCTCTACAATATATTTTGATTGATTCAAGTTGTTTGAAGTCCATGTTAAGGCCTTGGTTTGTTGGAGGGGACAAAAGTAAATTTGATAAACAAGTTTGGCTATGCTAAGAGTATATTTTGTGCTGATTTGGTCCTCAATTTTGTCTCTTTTAGTGATTGATCACATTTTCAACTTGTTCAAATTGTTCTCACTCACACATTTCAAGTTTTAAATCCTTTTAGAATCTTGTTGGTGCCAATATTCTTGTTGGTTAATTATGTGAGTATCCCTAATAAGATTTGGTGTCTCACTTAGAAAATACTTGGTTACTACCTTGCCCTGTCATCCTACATAGATGTTGGGATGCATTACTAATAGCAAACATCTTCACCTAAAAACATAATGTCTTGTATTAAATCAAATCAAGTGTATGTTAAATACTTGCATGAACAAACATGATTGTATATTGCTTTTTGAGAAACCACTTCAAACCACTTTAGATTGTGATTCTAATTAAGTCTTGTAAATGTTCGTATGAAAGTAAATCCCTCATTCCCATCACAATTCAGAGTTTTGATGTAGGGTAAGGACCATTAAAGAATATATTGTCGCAGAAAGCTTGTATTTTAGTCAGGAACTCAACGATTTTGTAAATGAATGAAAATATCATTGTAGCACAATAGTAAAACTTATTTGAAGTGAGCAAGAGGTTTATAGTTCAAATTCTGCTCGTAAAAAGCTGTAATTGTTCTTAAAAAATAAGATACAATAAAAAAAAAAATTACCTTTTGTAATTTAATCATGCTACATGCACTGAATAAAGTGCCTTTATAAAATTTATTAATGGTCTAAAAGTCTTCAGGGCATCAAAAATGAGATGTCAACTACACATTTGATAAATGAGCCATTGCCATCACTTCCAAAAAATTCCAAGAGCACAAGACACACACATAGCAGTTGACAATCAACCCCTGCTAGCATTGCATGGGGAAGGGCCAAGAAGAAGGCCTCTGAAAACACATAAAATGGAGTCATAGAATTAGGGTTTTGGTGAAAACAAGGGCATGGGGCCCACAGTCCCTTGGACAGCATCTGACAAAACTCTGCAACAGTTAAATTAGGGCCCTTTTGTCTTTGGCTCTCAGCAAAGAGGGGGTAGGGTTTTGGACTCTAGCATAAAAATTATACAATTATACTGCAATCATTCTTTAATTATTTTGGGGTGTGTGTGTGTGTGGAGACTCTAGGGTTTTGGACTCTAGCATAATAATTATAGGTAATCATTCATTAATTATTTGAATGCAGGGGATAAAGAGAGAAAGCTGAGTCTCTCTCACTGTGAGTGTGTGTGTGTGTGAGAGAGAGAGAGAGAGAGAGAGAGAGGAGCTGGTGTCAGACTCTGAAAAAGAACCCTTTTATCATTTACTCTTTTGTTTCCCCTGCCTATAAAGGGAAAATTGTTAGGGTTGCTTTTTATTTGCTTCATACCCAAGGAAAGCAAACAAGAAAACAATGTTGCTTTTTTAATGGCTTTTTACCTTTATAAGTTTTCAAAAAAGCAATTAAGAACTAATAGGGTTTTAAATTATGATTATGAGTAAATTTATGTGCTAGTTATTTATTGAGTGTTTTACATAAAAATTCAAGTTTTTCCAACAATAATTAAAAAAATAATCTTGCACTACAACAGAAATGGGCTTTCACGACGATTTAAAAACGCCATTAAACAGCAACGATGGCGGGTCAAAAATCGTCGTCTATCCAGACAACGTTGTAAGCTGGAAACAACAACGACGACTTAAAACCACCATAAAAATGTCTCAATTTTTTAAAAAAAAATAATTTCAAAGTGATCCCCTCTTCGTCCTCCTCGTCTATTCCAGTCGGCGATCCCTCGTCCTTCTCTTCCATCCCGTCTGGCAATCCCCTCTTCCTTCTCGATCAAAAATTAGAAGAAGAAAACCAAGAAAAAAGTAGAAGAATAAGACCAAGGAAAAAATAGTAGAAGAAGAATACCAAGAAAAACTCAAGCACAGTCAACGAATTATTTTATTAAGTAATTCTTTTAGCTTTTAGAATCACAATAGACCACCTTCAGTGATTTTCTTAATTGCAGATAAATCTAAATCAGATCAAACAGATATCATAATTAGCCACAAAATTCGAAATCATATCCTTCTTCATTTCTTCCATCAGAATATCATAATCAACTCCAAAATTTGAATTCATCAAACAATTTATGAACTCGCCTTGATGAACGAGGGGGAAGAGAGAGATGAACTTGCTTTTGATTGAAGTCAAACTGCATCTTTCGATTGGAGATCAAAGATCGAACTCGCCTTGATGAACGATGAGGGAGAGAGATTGAACTCATCTTGATCGAAGATCAAACTACATCATTTCGATCGAAGAACGAGGGAGAGGGGGAGAGAGAGAGATGAACTCGCTTAGCAATCGAACTCGCCCTGATGAACGAGGGGAGAGAGATTGAGCTCGCTTGGTGATCGTGGGGAGAGAGAGATCGCCTTTATCGAACTTGCCTTGATGAACGAGGGGGAGAGAGATCGAACTCGCCTTGATTGAAGATCATTCTTTCGGATCGAAGAACGAGGGGAGAGAAAGATGGGTGGGGGGAGAGATGATCTGAAATCAGAACACAAAGAGCCACTGCCTTTTATGTCACGGTGTTTTCACTGCAAACCACCGTAAACGTGCATCGTATATTCCAAAATTGTACTAGTGATCAATTTTTACGGCGGTTCTTTAAAGGGTGCCATAAAACTAATATATTACGGCAGTTATTAAAATAACCACTGTAAAGGATCCAAAGGTAAAATTGTGTATTAATCAAATTTCAAAATTGTCACGTAACGGTCTCAGATTCTAATAACTATAATTAACGTAAACATCCATATTGATTATCAGATTATCATAATCATATCTGATTTCTCAATATTTTCGGCAACATCTCTTTGTATTTTGTCACTTGATCCAAATACAACATACATCAATATTAGCCTATACGGCTCACTACTCCAAATACATAATTTACACTCATCAATCGCCCACGCAATCATAATAATATTTCAGCTTGTCATTGCCTACTTATATGGATACACATCCCAATATCTCAAATACCAATCTTAACATGTAAAATCATCAGAAAGAAAAATAAAGTCCTCAAGTCCTTTATTACAAATTAAGAAAAGTACTTTTTTAACTACAACGAATAATGTGTTATCCCCACATACAAATGGGATATCTAGCAAAACTGACAATAATAATAATCAACACCAATACATGAAAAGTTTATGAGGTGAATTGCAGTCTACAACCAAAATCATGTGTCTCTACAATATAATTCCTTGCCGCTCCAATCCAAGCCTAAGCTTCAGTGTAACCTGAAAAGCGTATAACTTGGGGGAATGAGCTCGACAGCTCAGTAAGTGAAGTAAAATGAGATCAAGAAAATGAAGCATGCTTTCTTCAAACAGCAAAGGCGAGTGTGGATAAAGAAAAGAAACAATATATCACGGTAAACAGTCAACCTAACAATCTCTATAGTCTGCAAAAAGGCCTGACTGCTTCGGTCAAATACTGCATAATTTAAATCTCTGCACTGTATTTTACAGGGTTTATGATATATCAAATACTTTCCTTTAGTGACTTAGTTTATTACCAAATTCATTTCATGTATACATA